>SEMN01001018.1:0-124968 GCA_005408345.1 Macquaria australasica
ATAATGAGAGACACAGAAGCCAAACGTGGTTTCACTTTGTTCCCTCCTTCGTTCGAGGCTTTGAAAGATATTAATGTCAGCGGCTAACACAGCGCTACATGACACGAGGATGATTAATAAGCTGTTTCCATAGCAACACAATCCAGTTAAACAGCGTCACAGGCAGAGTTTCGACTGCTCGCCGTCAGAGAAGCTGAATCCTAATGAAGAGACGTGAATACGAGAGAATAAAGAGAGAATATCTCGGCTCTCTTTTCTCGCAGATTTCATGTTTGTAAGATACAAAAGCTGAAACTACAGGATGAAGTCTGCTTCTGTTTGTCTCATATTTACTCAGTTAAACGACCGTAGAAACATTTTTTACGTCTCAACAGATTTGCATGAACTCAGTCCTGAAGTCCTGAAAGAAAGATGATATTTATTGATCTTGTGCGAACAAGATGAACGTGATAAGATCATAAAAATAAGGAAAGATAAAATCTTCTTTCGGGAGTTCGGGGATCAAACGTGTCTTTCCAACAAAAATAAAGACCTGAACTGAAGTTACATTTAAATTTTTAAACACTGTTCAGCTCCTGTTGACAGATGTCAAACTGGGAAGCGGCCATCTTTACAAACCCCATCCTTCTGCACCACGATGATGATGATGATGATGGTGATGATGGTGATGGTGATGATGATGATGATGGTGATGATGATGATGATGGTGATGGTGATGATGATGATGATGATGATGATGATGATGATGATGGTGATGATGATGGTGATGATGATGATGATGATGATGGTGATGATGGTGATGATGGTGATGGTGATGATGATGGTGATGATGATGGTGATGGTGATGGTGATGATGATGATGATGATGATGGTGTGAAATGTAAATCTTGTACTTTATGTTTCACTGTTGTAGCTCAGCTGTAGAACACGGAGACGAACTTGTACTACTGATTTAACAAATATGCTATAAAAAAGAAAAAGAATCTGTTTGTCTGAAGCTGAAAACTGGTTTTTATTACTGTAAAAAAGAAAAAACAACCCTCTTTTTGACTGAGGAAGTGTCGGAAAAGCTGTTTCTGATTTCCTCTTTTAAAACCTATAAATATATATGTACGTAAACGGCAGATGGGAGACACATTTCCAGGCAGGAAGAAATCACGTTTAAAAAATAAACCCCCAGGTTCTGTCCATCCTGTCGTGCTGTTCAAAGGTCCCAGTGGCTGTTTTTATTTTCTTATTTTACCTCTGAGACGCAGTGATCGCTGTAACATACAAGTTTAATTTAATTTAATCAAAAATCCTCTTATTAGCAATTATCTTTATTTTTTTTAACTGTGGTAGTTTGTAGAGAAAAACTCAGCATCCAGACGTGTGTGTGTGTGTGTGTGTGTGTGTGTGTGTGTGTGTGTTATCTGTTGTCATAAATCTGCTGTAAATCTCTCTTGTCTCCACTCAGTGCCAGGATCATTACTGTGTGAATGAATGTAGTTCTAGTCCTCACACACACCCACACACACACACACACACACACACACACACACACACACACACACACACACACACACACACGCGCTGTAGAAACAGGAGGGTTATTTCAGTTTTATCTTTTTGTAAATGGAAATAAACAGAAATGCTGTCAGATCATTTCACACAGACGTCTGTTGTGGTTTCACTTCTTTTCCTTAAATTGATCAAAAAGCAAAAAATACGTAATCACGACCAAACATCGTTTCTTTTGGTGCCACGTGGCGCTGAAGCACAGCTGGAACAGCTGGAAGCTGCAGGGGGTTAGGTGGTGTTGCAGAGGGTTAGGGTGATGCTGCAGGGGGTTAGGGTGGTGCTGCAGAGGGTTAGGGTGGTGCTGGGTTAGGGGTTAGGTGGTGCTGCAGGGGGTTAGGGTGGTGCTGCAGAGGGTTAGGGTGGTGCTGCAGGGGGTTAGGGTGGTGCTGCAGAGGGTTAGGGTGGTGCTGCAGAGGGTTAGGGTGGTGCTGCAGGGGGTTAGGGTGGCGCTGCAGGGGGTTGGGTGATGCTGCAGGGGGTTAGGGTGGTGCTGCAGAGGGTTGGAGGGTGCATGCTGCAGGGGTTAGGTGGTGCTGCAGAGGGTTAAGGAAGTGATGCTGCAGGGTTGATGGTGCTGCGGGGGTTAGGTGGTGCTGCAGAGGGTTAAGAGTGGTGCTGCAGGGGTTGGAGGGTGGTGCTGCAGAGGGTTAGGTGGTGCTGCAGAGGTTGGAGGTGGCGCTGCAAGGGGGTTAGGGTGGCACTGCTGGGGTGATGCTGCAGGGGTTAGGGTGAGTGCTGCAGAGGGTTAGAGGGTTAGGGTGGTGCTGCTGGGGGTTGGGTGGGTGAGGCTGGAGTCCAGTGAAGCTGCTGATTGGAGCAGACAGTAAAACTCTCCGAAGCAGAAGGTGGCGGCGCTGCAGCCAACGAAGAAGACGAAGAAGAAGAAGACGTTCCGAGCTGTTGGCTTGACGTCGGCTGACGTAGGTGACGTTAACCGGGTCATGAAACGTGCTCGGAGTGAGACCTCACCGAGGCAGTGGACGGTTTAACGGCGCTTTACCGGGCTTTAACGGGCTTTACCGGGCTTTACCGGGGCTCCAGCATCAAGGTAACAACCAGGAAGATTTAAAGAATAGAAATATCGACGGCAGCTTTGTGTGGAGCTAGCGGCGGGAACACGAGGAGGAGCATCAGCTGATGCTAGCTAACTTAACAACTGCGCCACTGGAGACAAACCTGCTAAAACCTGCTAGTTTCTCTATTTGCGTGTTTAGTTTAACGTCAGCTGTCCTGATCGATAACGGAGTCAGACTCCAGCTGTTTTAACTCTGGCCAGTTTTATATGAGCAGTGATATTTCTTCTGCATGAAAGAATATATAATATAATTATTATAATAATATAATGTATGTGAGAAGCCTCGGCTTTATATTTATAACTGACTTTAAAAACTTACAGGGGAACAAGAACCAACAGGTTTTAGGAAACAAACACAAGTCTGTAACTGCTGGTCCCTTTAAAGGCTGTGAACAGGTTGGGACCACTTCAGCCAACAATGATTCTCCCTCCAAGATTTGGTTTATTTGAATAACTTTTAGGGACCTGAAGAGGTTAAATGACTCAGAACATCCGTCCTGTTAAGCGTCCTGACCCCTCAGAGGGTCCTGACCCCTCGGAGGGTCCTGACCCCTCAGAGGGTCCTGACCCCTCGGAGGGTCCTGACCCCTCGGAGGGTCCTGACCCCTCAGAGCGTCCTGACCCCTCGGAGCGTCCTGACCCCTCGGAGGGTCCTGACCCCTCGGAGCGTCCTGACCCCTCGGAGCGTCCTGACCCCTCGGAGCGTCCTGACCCCTCGGAGGGTCCTGACCCCTCGGAGGGTCCTGACCCCCAGGTTGAGTTGTTCATGAGTCAGTTTGTCTCTCTGGTCCAGTTTCCTCCAGCAGTCAAGTCTCACTAACTGAACTCCACCCAGCAGGGGAATTCCTGCCGCTGTCCCACTGCTTTCACTTTCTCTCTCCTCGTCCTCGTCGTCCTCCTCGTCCTCCTCGTCCTCGTCGTCCTCCTCGTCCTCCTCGTCCTCCTCCTCATCCTCCTCGTCCTCCTCCTCATCCTCCTCGTCCTCCTCCTCATCCTCCTCGTCCTCCTCCTTCTCCTCCTCGTCCTCCTCCTCATCCTCCTCGTCCTCGTCCTCTCTTGTTGTTTTCTTGCAGTTTTCAGAGACGATGGCGGAGCAGAACACGGAGGCGAAGCTGAAGAACCAGCTGAAGCGGGAGAAGATCCAGCTGTGGAACCCTCCGTACACCGACGACGACAACCAGCCGGGACAGCAGCACATGCAGGTCGGCTCACACGCAGTACAAATACACGAATACTGCATAGACATCAAGTAACTGAGCTGTGTAGAACACAGTATGTTGGTCACATACCAAAAAGTAAAATATTAGCAAGGAATTCTTCGACAAAAACACACAAATTAAAAGAAAAATAGATAATAAAATATATTGAATAACTTAAATATATTAATAAATGTCCAAAAAGTATGGAAGTCAATAAATAATGCATACATTATCATATAAAACAGACAAAAGGCGATAAAGACTAATAAGAATAAGTAAAGCTTTTCATTTGTGTGTAAAGTATAAAGCTTATCTTTTCTGCTCAGTTTGATCTGTTCAACTATATTGTTGAGAAATAAAACTGATTTGCTACGTAAAGGTCAAAAGAACAGATAAAGACTCAGTAATTTAAAATAAAGTAAGTAGAAAAATACAAAATTAAAAATGAAATGAATCAAAATAAAACAGAGATCATTTAAAAAAAAAGATATTTGTAGTTTATCTTGTAAATACAGCATTCATGTGACAAAGTGATTAACACGGAGGCAGAAGCCTTTAATTTGAAATGTGTGCTGTCAGTCACATTGTTCCACACAATAAAGGCTCATCTCATCTCATTCATGGGTTTATTGTTGTCGTCAGGACCTGGCGGAGCGCTACGCCCCTCTGCTGTGCCTGTCGGTGTCGGAGGTAGGGGGCGCTCTGGAGTGGATCAGGGTGCAGGCGGTGAACAGAGGGAAAGGAAACAAGACGTTCAGAGAGACCAACGTGGCCACGCTGGAGCTGCTGCTGCCCAGAGACAGCAAGAAGGTGGAGCAAGACATACAGATACAGATCTCCGTACGAATCCAGGGCTGGGTCTCAGTCTGCATGTTGCATAACTGTCGGTGTGAACACACTGATGCACCCAAAACAGCAAGAACGCAGCTCACGTCTGAAACTCATTCAGATTCATTACTCTGCAGAGACATTTCTGTTGTTGTCATGGAAGGAAAAACGTTTCCATGAATTATCAGAGAGATGAAGTCTAAAAGTGGGGGCTCATTTTTCTCCTTTTCTTTCATATTCGGAAACTTTTCAGTTTTTATCCAAACGTGGAGGCGATGCTGAAGTGTCCTGCAGTACGTTAACCAGCTCCCCAGCAGAATGTAAAGTCATTCAAAGTAGCTGCACCTTTAAAGTGCATCAGTAATTACAATCCAGTAATATCAGATATATGATTCTGCATAATGAGTACTTTTACTTTTGGTACTTGAAGTGTATTTGGATGCTGATACTTTTGTACTTTTACTTAAGTAAGCTTTTGATTGCAGGACTTTTACTTGTAACAGAGTATTTCTACACTAGTGATGCTACTTTTACTGCAGTAGAAGATCTGAGTACTTCTTTTACAACCTCACACGGACAAACACGTGTGTTTATTACCTGTCTCACAAAGTGTGATGAAGGACGAACTGTAAGCAGCTGAAGTTAAAGCCACTGTTCACTTCTTTAACTGTCGCTGATGGAAACAGGTGTTGTGTTTGTTTTCAGGATCCAAAGACAAAGAACCACCTGGAGACGAGGCTGGACGTGTTGGCTCAGGAGGTGGTGGACAGGTACACACACGCACACGCACGCACGCACGCACACACACACACACACACACACTGCTGAGCGTGTTTGTTTCTCTGCTGTAGGATCGGAGAGGAGTACGGCCTCAAATACATCAAACTGATCCTCAACGGAAAAACTCTGTCTGCAGGTGAGTTCACGCGCCCTGCAGGTGGAGGGTTTCATCTGTCAGCTTCACATCATGTTTGTGAAATATTAACAAGAGACAAGAAGCACATATTAGTATTAAAGTGCCGACTGTTTCTTTAAAGCTGTGTGTGTGTGTGTGTGTGTGTGTGTGTGTGTGTGTGTGTGTGTGTGTGTGCTGTCAGACCAGCGTCTGGACGAGCAGGGTGTGAAGAACCACAGTAAGGTGATGGTGCTGAAGGTGAGCGACGCCGAGTTGAAACAACAGCTGAGCGAGGAAGAGGAGAAGAAGAAGAACCAGAACGAGAGCGTCCAGAGGACCCAGAAAGGCTTCCAGATCCTGTCAGAGAGAGGTACTGCCTGTCTGTCTGCCTGTCTGTTTATCTGTCTGCCTGTCTGTCTGCCTGTCTCTGTCTGTCTGTCTGCCTGTTTATCTGTCTGTCTCTCTGTCTGTCTGCCTGTCTCTGTCTGTCTCTGTCTGTCTGCCTGTCTCTGTCTGTCTGCCTGTCTCTGTCTGTCTGTCAAAGAAAGAGTGTCAAGCTTTGTGCATCATTTAGTTTCTCTCAACGACATAAGAAGGAGTTCGTTCACCAGTAAAATCTCAGGAAGAACAAGTGTGTTGGTCTCTCACTACACACCTCAGACAGACAGACAGACAGACAGACAGTCAGACAGACGGGCGTCTCTCTGATCACTCTGTGTTAAATGTGTGAGGAGTCTAACGATCGAAGCCTCGTCTCTGTGTTTGTCAGACGGCAGTGAAGACCCAGACACCACCCCTTTCCTGGAGATCGCTGACCAGAAGGGAAACCCTCTGAAGATCCCCCACAAGGAGAAAAAGGTAGAGTGCACTCCACCCACAACATCCACCCACCTGTTTCTATCAGCGTTTTTAATTCATGAGTCCAAATTCAGCTGTGTGTGTTTCATGAACACATGAAAGCTCGTATCTCCGTCACGTTCTCCACATGGTTTTCCATCGTTTGAACGACGTCGTCTCGTAGTGTCTTCTTCTTCTGTGGTGGTTTAATGGCAGCAGATTAGCTCCACCTGCAGTTTATGAACTCAACACACAGCAGCAGTGGGTGGAGATGAGCGTTCATTTGCATTTTATTTCACCGTTCTTCTTTTAAGTTTGGTTAAAATTTGTGCTAAATCTGGATGGAGACTTTTTCTATTAGAGAAGCTCAGAGTTACCAACAGCACCTGAATGCAACAGCACTGTCACTGCAGTGTTGACACGAAGCTGTCTCAGGAGCAGAAACATGTTCAGAGTCCAGTTTCATGATCATAAAGTGCTCGTACACAAACAGGAACCTTTAAACTACAGCATCATAAACCAGCTGACCTGTTTACATAGAGTGTGTGTGTGTGTGTGTGCCGTCAGGCTCTGATCCTGGCCATGGGTTTCCATGAGAAAGGTCGTTCTCTGATGAAGAAGAAGCAGTTTGACGACGCTCTGTGTCACCTGCTACAGGCCGACCAACAGTTCAGGTACACTCTGACATCACACTACACTGTTCAGTCAGGTGTGGGCGCAGGTGCTTTCCGTGTGACTCTCCCTGCCAGCACCTGAAAGCCTGTTTGATTTGCTTTTAGTTTCATTTCACCTTATGCTACGCTACATGCTACGCTACATGCTACGCTACATGCTACACAACACTACGCCACGCTACGTTTTGCTCGCAGTTTGAAGTTTTGTAGTTTCGTTTCCTACCGGGGGGCTGGTGACGGGAGGGTTGTAGTTGTTTATGCTGGGAACAGGTGACAGGTGAGTGGCCAATGTGAATCAAATATATCCAGATATAATATATATATCTCATTGATGGATGAAATGATTGATTCTGTTCTGTTGGTTCGTGGGTCTCCAGGCCTAAATCTGTATCTCAGACAGGATGAGAGCACCTTTCAAAGTAAAGGTGCTTCTAAAGAACAGAAGAGTGATACAGCTGTGTGTGTGTGTGTGCGTGCAGTAAGTGCGGCTCGGCTCTGCTCGGCTCGGTGGATAACTACGCCGTCCTGCAGCTGGACATCGTGTGGTGTTACCGAGCTCTGGAGGCGCTGTCCTGTCTGGACGACGGCAAGAGCCGGCTGCAGAGAGCCGAGGACTGTTTCCTGCAGTGTTACGGGGAGCAGCAGCAGAGGCTGCTCATGATCAAGGTCAGAATTTGTGACGTCAATTCTTTTAATCCGATCAAATAATCAACTAATGTTAGAAGAACTTGTTTAATTCCACAGCTCTAGACATGAAGGGGTCTGCAGGTCTTTATTTCAAACTCTTTTATCATTTTTCAGTGTTGAGTTTAAAACTTTGGGCTTTGTGTTTACAGTTTATTTTGAAATGTTAAAAATGTGAAGGTCCAGTTTCTGTTGTTATGCTACTAAAATGATTTCTATCAGCCAGACTAACCTGGTCAGTAAATATGTGCAGTGATGTTACAGCCTAAACACATTTAAACTTGTTTTTATTTCTGTGCTGGCCTCTCAAAAAAACAAAGTATACATAGTTTTTAATGCTTCACACTACACATTACTGTATCAATACGTATGTATACATACACCTCAATATAATATTATAAAATATAATATAAAATATAACTAAAACAGAAAAACAGCAGGTTTGAAGTCTGTTTTCTTCAGGAAATCAGTTCCTGGTGATCATTTAACCTCAGACAAATTAAAAAAAACAAATTCTCATGAGATCTTTGGCACCAAGAATGACATAAAGGATGTAGAAGCATCGTTAATGCAGTAGGGATGTGGTTTTTCCAGATTAATCCGGAATTCTGGATTTTCGACCTGAAAATGTGACTCACGTGAATCATGCAGATCTGTTAAAAACATTAAAGGGAGGGTGGGGGGTTCAGGTTGAGTCGTCTTGACCCCCGACGCTGCTTCGGAACGTATTATTCAGGTGTGTCAGGAACTCTCACCTGAGACACGTTCAGTGTCGCGCTGCCCAAACAAATCTCAGGCCAAAACACTGAGACAGCAACAGACGGACCGTTGGTTACTACTGTAACCCCCATTCTATGAGTGTGGGCTCTTAAATGACTCTGTTTGGTCTGTGATACGTTTGCGATGCTCATCACGTGTTCACAGCTGTTCTGGCAGAAAACGCTGCTGGAGCGCAGAAGCTGTTCAAGCAAAGCTAGTGAGTGAAGTAGCTAAAACTACCAGCTAGTGTTTGCTTGTCTGCTGAGTTAAAGCTAGTTAACGCAGCCAGCTGTCAGTTAGTTTAGACACATGCAGCACTTGGCTGAATGAATGGCTGCTTTTCAAGCGACGTTGATCCTGATGATCACTGTGAATAAGCACATTTAGATAACAGCTTGGTTAAAGAGGTTCGTGGTTCACATCAGTTAACTGGATCCTTGATGATCTGATCTGTAAAGGCGGCCGTGAGGACAGTACTGTCAGCCGAGTCTTCAGCTCCAGTTCTGTCTACAAAGCAGATATTCACACAAACGTCAGACTGAGTGTAAACGCACATTATTTTGATATTGATAACTTTATGTAATTTAAACACTATAAATAGTTTTGCTGCATTTCTATGTGACCAAATGAAGGGAACTGACAGACTGTTATATTCTGAAGATAATACACAGATTAATGGCCAGACTGACACTGAACAGGTTAAATCTGTTGATGAGGGGGTTAAAATAGGTTTAAATATAAAAAATATGAAAAAATAAAACTATAGAAAATATATATATATCTTGGGTCATACTTTACCGTCCATATGATAATTGTAGAACCGCCACCAAATCCATTTCCTGCTTTTTGGTCCTTTGCCAATCACATGCCTAATGCATGTAGTGTTACACCTGTGTGTGTGTGTGTGTTGTCAGGGCAACACGGGCAGAGAGCAGGTGTTGTTTCTCCGGCTGTACCTCCTCCAGAGTCTCCTCTCCTACATCGAAGGAAACGACGTTCAGGCCCAACACCACCTGTCCAAGGTAACTACAGCCTACTGCTGCTCAGCTCCTCTTCCTCTCGCCACTCATGTCTGTACGCTGGCGGCAAAACAGACATTTTCTTTTTCCTCACGGTGACAAGAAGACGCCAGGAGGATGTGACTGTCCTGATGTGTGTGTGTGTGTGTGTGTGTGTGTGTGTCAGGTGGAGTCCTTGTACAGCCGGCTGTGTCCAGACTCGGAGAAGATGGCTCAGCTGATGGCGCTGGGTTTCACTGAGAGAGAAGCTCGACTCGGCCTCAGGGCCTGTCAGGGAGACCTGCAGGAGGCCGCCATCCACATCAGCAACCAGAGACAGGTGACACACACACACACACACACACACACACACACACACACACACACGCGCGCTTCCTGGACATTCCAGGAAAAAGTCCTGGAATGCCTGGAAAAGCACAAGTTATCCTGGAAGGGTTTAATGTGCAGTTTTGCCGATGGTTGGATGTGTTCACTGTTCACCTGTTTAGCTGGAAACTAAATTTCCTCATCACTTCACATGTTTCACATGTTAAAATATGTCAGCGGCTGGTTTGTGGTTTGATGAAGTTTCATTTGAGACACAGCGGCTGAGAAAATGAATCTGCTACTAATGTGATCATGAAACAATTGTTTGTCTGGTTCCAGCTTCTCAATTATGAGCATTTGCTGTATTTCTTTAATCGTATTTGATAGTAAATCAGTAAATTCGGTTTTGGACTGTTTGAAGACATGAAGGTGGACTTCATGGAATCTGATTAAGTGTGATTGATTATTGTCTCTGGTGCTCACTGGTGAGTTTGCTGTGTTGATCAGGAGCGAGAGGAGCTGAGGCAGAGGGAGAGGCAGAGGAGGAGCAGGAGGATGGAGGTCATCTCCACCCTCACAGAGCTGGGCTACTCCAGGAGAGACGCCGCCGCAGCACTGCACCATGCCGACGGAGACGTGGACAAAGCTTACGGAGTCAGTGTCTGTCTGTCTGCCTGCCTGTCTGTCTCTCTGCCTGTCTGTCTCTCTGCCTGTCTGTCTGTCTGTCTCTGCCTGTCTGCCTGTCAAAGAAAGAGTGTCATGTTACAGCACAGAGCCAACAGGTGGATTTGTATCCAGCATGAAGCTCAGGGTGTGGTTTTACTCTAAAGGGCTCCTCCTCTGATACTCCGTCTCCACCAACATGGAACCGGTTCTGTTCCGGTTCGAGCTCCTAATGTTCGGAGCATTTCCACCAAAAATAAATCAGTTCAGAACCTGAAAAGTTGGTTCCCGGCAGGAACCAGAAACTAGCAGGTGTTCCTGGACCTGAATTCTCCAGGTTGGACAGAGAGGATGGAGAAGGCAGCAGTGGTCTCTGGTCTACTATAGTAACCAGAGCTGGTCTGATGGAGAGAGAGGGTCTGAGTGGGGGGGTTCATTCTTGCCTTGGAAGCCTTGTGTGGCCTTTTTTCAGGAGCTTTCAGCTGCTTCTCATGGTCTTCCTCAGCAGACGGAGATGGGAGAGTGAAACACAGTTTTGTGTTTGTGTTCTTCAGATCCTGCTGGACTCCAGCCAGGCTGCTCAGACCACCAACAACAACACAGAGGGGGCAGTCAGTCCGGAGAGGGTGGAGCAGGTACACGTCAGACTACCCTGAGGCCTGAACCGCCCAGCCACACCACCCAGCCAGTTACTAACTGTGGTGACCTTGGTTCTCTGCGTCTCTGCAGCTGCTGTATCTGGGCTTCGAGAGGGGCGTGTCTGAAGCAGCTCTCAGACTGACGGGTGGAGACGTCCAATCAGCGACTCAGCTGCTGCTGGACAACCAGGGCGTCCTCTCCCCGGAGCTCCTGTCCATGTCCCCGCCCTCCACCTCCTCCCCCTCGCCCTCCTCTGAGGAGCCCAGCACCTCCTCCAGCTCCACAGGTAGCGCGCACACACACACACACACACACACACACACACACACACACACACACACACACACACAGAGAGAGAGAGACACCTTTACACTTGGTCTTTAAGAGCCGCATTCAGACGTGATTAACCTGGTGGGGGGAGGTGGGGAGTAAAATCTTCACTGTAATTTCATTCACCTGGTGAGGTGACAGGATCTGGTCTGTAAGAGACTAAAGCATCCTGAGGGGGGCGCTGCAGAGCTGAAGATACTGCAGGAGGTGAATCGGAGTCAAACATCACTCTGCTCCTCCTCCTGCTTCTTTTATTTTACCTTCCTCCATTTTCACACAAAAGTCAAATTTCACATTGAACTGATAAACAAACAGAAAGTAGGACCCGCAGCTCTTTGTGTGGAAGAGATCCACTTTAGAGTACGAGGATGGGACGTCCCCAGCAGATGAGCTGCTTCCTGTTAGTGTGTCTGTGAGAGCACACGATCGTTCGGAGGAATAATCGATCAGAATTTACTCCTTTTTCTCAGCCGACGACGAGCTGGTGAACGAGGTGTTGGAGGACATCTCTCGTCACGAGGAGGACTACCTCGACCTGACGCTGGACGAGGAGAGCGAGCTCATCGCCACCATGAAGACCTACCTGAACCGAGGGCCCACACACACCGTGTGACACGCACATACACACGCGCACACACACGCGCACACACACACACACGCACCTCTGTTAGCCATTTAAAGCAATACGTGTTGTTTTCTGCAGTTATTTCAGTTAAATGCCAAAGCTGAGACAGGACATGAAACCATGAGACACGTGAACACGCCTCAGAAATAATGAGAGTTCCTCTGGTGGAAACAAACAGCCTCACTTCTATTTGTAGTTCGTCAGCAATAATTCAGCTGAGCTCAGAATGTGTTCATGTCATGGTTCCCGACCGCACCGAACCGCGGCGCACTGAAGGTTCCTTCAAGCCTCCTTTGTTAAAGTCCTGCAGGCTGCCGCTGAGTTTTTGATTCCTCTGCTCTTTATTCATATTGTTTTTCCCTCTAAATCTTCTTTTCTAAATGAAATCACTGGTTGTTATCAGACATTTGATTTTCTGGATGAACCAAAGGGATTTAGTTTTTTATTGTTCTGACGGCAGAAAGCAAAGTTGTGTTTTATGTTTGTGACGAAGCAGCAGTCTGTAAACTAATTTGAAGTGAATCATTAACTTTTATTTAAATTAATTTGACCTTATTGTTGAATTCCATGTGGATTGTCTCGTGTTGATGGAGCCAATAAAGAAAATGAAGGTTTTGTTCATTTGTCTGAAAACTCAAAGCGCGTTTTACACAAAACACATCAAGAGTTTAGAAAATCTGATGTTCTAGATCAGACTGCAACAGTTTCTACAAGTACAGCTGATCAATCAGTTGTTTCATCAATCAGTGGATTGATTGTAATGTTCAGCAGATGAATCCAGAATAAATCATTAGATAGAAACTCCAACTGTAAAATCCTGCTTTTCCATGAACGATGAGGAAGTATCATCTAATAAGATCAGATAGAACATTTACTGCTTTAATACTCAACACTACACTTTACTGAGTACTCACTGTTACTGAAGGAACTCTAGCAACTAACGATTATCTACATTATCTGTTCATCTCGGTTTATAAAACGTCAGAAATCAGTGATAAACGTTCATTGTAATATCCTAAACCACAGTGATGTTGACTGTTTTGTTTTGTTAAGCATGTACATGGACATGAACATCTTCACATCCACAGTGGAGAGAAACACTTCTGCTGCAGCCCGTGTGGAAATAAATTCAGCAATTTCACACTGAGGAGATTTCACACCAGAGACGGAGTATTTTCAGCCAATCAGGTCAAGACACACACCAGTCCAGTCACACGGTGTCGAAACAATACTTATGTGTCCAGTGTGGAAAGACAATCAAAGGGCACATCAGTGGATCCACACCAGTGAGAAACCGTATTGTTGTGATGTTTAAGGAAAGACATTTGGCGGTTTAAGCACTTACAAACAACATCAGCATGTTCATACTGGAGAGAAATCGTACAGCTGTGAGCAATGTGGGAAGAAATGTGTGTCTGTGAGGGGTGCTAAGCAAAAACAAGGATTTCACAGCAGAGAGAAACTACACTGCTGTACCCAGTGTGGGAACAAATACAAATTCTGGGGTTACGTCAGCGTGTTCAGAAAAACCCTATGATTGTAACCACTGTGGGAAAAATATACATATATGATATACATTCATAGACACATTCACTGCTGGTTTGAGTGATATTTTAATAACTGGTGAAGAGTGTTCAACTAACTGTCTGCTTAAATGTTGTGGCCACATTAACAAACCCAGACTTAGATGGCTAGTCCTCGATATCAAGCCTCAGTACTTTTAAGTGCTGACCAAACTTTAACACCAAGATCAAAACTGTCATTTACCAAAAGCAATTTTTCTTTTGTAAATCATGCATTTGTTGATGTGAACTGTTTGTCGTATGTGAGCATTAAATACTGATGCATTTATAAAGTTTGGCTCTTGATAAATAATCTTTTTGTTGAAAAATACTTTAACTGCCTGAAAAAATATTTCTATTTTAGCTGCGGGAAACTGAACAGTTGTATTTGTACTGATATCAAACCCCATGTCAGTCTCCTGGATGTGGATTCTTCTTTCTTTAATTCTTTACATTTAAATTTGACATGCAGACATAGAGGCCCTGTATATAACCTGCAACACTATTTCTTACCATAACTGTCTTAAATTCCTTTTAGATAATTGGATTTTGGATTTTAATGATTTACACAAACAATAATATCCCAATTTTTTCAACAGGAGCTGAGCAGTTTAAACTGGTTTCCACCTGGAGAGAAATCTTTTGAGTCGGCTGTAGGTGCCCACATGAACATTGAAACAGGTTTTGCTCGCTGTAATCATTCCTCCTGTTCACACCGGATCCCTTTTTAACGAGCTCTCAGTGTACCACATGGAGGACAAAATCCACAGACCTCGTTTTGTGAAGTTAACATGCGGCTCTTCAGTCTCAGTCAAATCAAGAGATCATCTAAAGTTAAAGCCTTTTTAGTACAAAATTCGTCTTCCTGTAAAACGTAAAAATATTTCTTGATGACTCATCTTGAACTCGGCTGATTACATAGATGTTGGAGTGACTAGCCAACCCCGCCCGTCATATAAAAGGACATAAAAACTTGGATGACCTGCAATTTTCTGATGTTAAACTCAGACAAAACCGAAGTTACTGTACTTGGCCCCGAACACCTTCGAAACACATTATCTAAAGATATAGTTTCTCTAGATGGCATTGCCCTGGCCTCCAGCGAAACCGTAAGGAATCTTGGAGTTATCTTTGATCAGGATATGTCCTTTAACTCCCACATAAAACAAACTTCAAGAACTGCCTTTTTTCATTTACGTAACATTGCAAAAATCAGGCACATCCTATCTCAAAAAGATGCAGAAAAACTAGTCCATGCATTTGTTACGTCTAGGCTGGACTATTGCAACTCTCTATTATCAGGCTGCCCCAATAAGTCCATTAAGACTCTCCAGCTGATCCAGAATGCTGCGGCACGTTTACTGACAAGAACCAGAAAAAGAGATCATATTTCTTCAATATTAGCTTCTCTACACTGGCTCCCTGTAAAATCCAGAATAGAATTTAAAATCCTTCTCCTCACCTTCAAAGCCCTAAATGGTCAGGCACCATCATATCTTAAAGAGCTCATAGTACCCTATTACCCCACTAGAGCACTGCGCTCCCAGAATGCAGGGTTCCTTGTGGTTCCTAGAGTCTCTAAAAGTAGAATGGGAGCCAGAGCCTTCAGCTATCAAGCTCCTCTCCTGTGGAACCAGATCCCAGTTTGTGTACGGGAGGCGGACAACCTCCTCACATTTAAGAGTAGGCTTAAGACTTTCCTCTTTGATAAAGCTTATAGTAGGGCTGACTCAGGTGACCCCTGAGCCCCCCCTTAGTTATGCTGCTATAGGCCTAGACTGCCGGGGGACTTCCTATGATGCACTGAGCTCCTTTCTCCTCCTCTTCCTCTCCATCTGTACGCCCTCATATCCCATCAATGCTTGTTACTAACTCAACTTCTTCCCGTAGTTGTGTGCTTTCTCTCCTCTCTCTCTCTTTCTCTCTCTCCTTCTGTTGCTTTCTGCAGGTATTTCTGCCTCCGGAGCTGTGGAGTCTGGGTCTGTGGTTGCTGCTGCTGCCCCCGTGTTCCTGCTCTGCACCCGCTGCTGCTATTGCTGTTGTTGCTCTTATTATTAGTATTACTATTCTAATATTGCTCTTAGTATTATTTCTGTTAATATTAACATCAATACCATCACCACAACTATTACTTTACATCTCTATGTAGAACTGTACTGTGCTGCTGTATGTTCTCCCCCCCCCCCCCGCAACCCAACCGGTCGAGGCAGATGACCGCCCACCTAGAGCCTGGTTGTGGTTCTAGTTCTGGTTCTGCTCGAGGTTTCTACCTGTTAAAGGGAGTTTTTCCTTGCCACTGTCTCCTGCTGCTGCTCATGGTGGGAACTGCTGGGTCTCTGTAAATATAAAGAGTCGGTCTGGACCTGCTCTATATGAAAAAGTGCCCTGAGATAACGTTGTTATGATATGATGCTATATAAATAAATCTGAACTAAACTGAGTTGAATAAAACAGAGATATCATAGTCCTGATCGAACAGTGTGCATCCATATCGTTTCACAGCTCTCTATCGTGCTGCTACAGCTAAGCCACGCCCCCTTTTTGTCACACTCCAATCAAATTTCAAGCGTCGTTACTGAACCCCGCTCTGTCTCTCTCTGTAAGACGTCACATTAAAAAAGACAAAGACGCCTGAACTTGTGATTCACTGTGACTTTAAACTGAAGAGGAAAACTACACACATCTGTCCAGTTTGTGTATTCAGGTTTTTATCCTCACAGCAGAAATGAACAAATATGTTCCATGTTGAGTGATAACTGTGCATCCTTAGACAAACTGCAGCCACACGAAACAACACGCACACACACAAAGTGTTTGATAAAAAACCAGTTTTCTTATTTTAGTCTGGGTTTATTTATTGTACATGATTACAGTGGTGATAGAAGTCACTGGAGAGGGAGTCAAGGGGGGTCAGAGGTCAGAGGCGAGGGTTTAGAAGTAGTTGACGACCCTACGGATGGACTGGATGTTGGGGTTCTGGGCCTGCCACTCGTTATGGCTGCAGTAGTATCCACGCTCCACTATGTACATGCGGCCGCGGAAGTTTGGCTCCTCGTACATCACCCAGCTGAAGAGGGAGAGGAAGAACAGGCTGGTGGATCTATAGCAGGTAACTTGATCAGTCCTGTTAAAGCTGCAACTAACGGTTATTTTTTATTATCAATTAATCTGCTGGTTATTTTCTTGATTAATCGATTATTTGTGCCATGACAGTTTCCCACAATCCAAGTTGACATATTTAAATGTCAACCCCAAACCCAAAGATATTCAGTTTACTGTCGTGTACGATAAAGAACAGCAGCAGATTCTCATTCTCAAACTTGAAAAATGAATTCATCATCATGTCTGGGTGTTAAACTCACGCTCCGTCTCCGTAGACCCTGACGGAGTTGATGCAGTTCTTGGAGAATCCGCGGCTCTGCAGGAAGGGACAGTCATCGCAGATCTCCACACACTGACCGGAGAAGTTACAGGCCTCGAACAGCTCGATGCGGTAGTGCTCTCCGTGCTGACGGACGGACAGAAAGGTAAGAAGCGTGAAGAGTTTAGCGAAAGCTTTAATTAGTCCATCCATCTATTTGCTTTTTAGGAATTATTGTTGTAAACTGCTTGGATGGTCGTGAAACAGGTATTACATTTGTTTCACGTCGGATTAAAATGTCTTAAATTTAACTTGGTGAACCTGCAGAAACAAGGTTAATTTTTGGCCTGAGGGTGGCGCTAGAGGAGGTGTTTACCATGCGGATGGGCTTGCAGGATCCCATATGGTCGTTGTGGGAGTTCCACCTCTGGAATTCGGGGTACTCTCCATGCTCCAGGATGTACTGCTGGCCCTTGAAGTCGGGGTGGTCGTAGCAGATCCAGGCTCCGCTCTCCACACGGATAGAGTTCACCCTGAAAATACACAAGTGTTAGGGTCCAATAAAGTCTCAAATAGTCTCCACCTCAGAGGCCGAGAGAACCAGGCCTTTATTTATGTCCACCTGTTGTCTCCATAATTCTCACAGCATCAACTCCGTCAGTACAACTACACATTAAACATCTTGCAACCTTCTCTTTGTAGGCTTTTAATGTGAAAAACATTAAGGAGCATTAAGGAACCAGTTTCTCATAAAAGTGAGATTTTGTTTTTCAGCAACTGTGATGAAATGATCACGAATTATCCACAACGACGCGCAGTGAGTCTGATGAAAATGTGGCCAGGTGTTGTTGGGAGTGTGGCGTCAGAAAACGTCACATTTTAATAAAAGTAAACTAAGAGTTCAAACTGAGAGCTAACTAAAGTTTTTCCTCTCACCTGTTCATGAAGCCGCGATCCTGGAAGTTATCACAGTCTCCTCTGACCTCCAGCTTCCTGCCGGTGAAGCATTTCCCCTCGTAGAAGGTAATCTGGAGGAGAAAATGAAGAAGCTCGTGATAATTCAGCGGTGTCGGCTGCCTCCACTGCTGGAAAGTCTGGTTTTATGAAACCTTTCCTGTTTGTGAGTGTGAATTCAGTTGTCGGTGTGGAGGAGATGTGGAATGTTTTGTGTAGACTTTAAGGTGATTAAATGTAAAGTCGGGTGTCTAAAGAAGTCGTGGGTTTGCTGAATTAAGATGAAAGCGGTGCAGATGGCTCCTCTGAGGAAACACTGTCAGTCAGTGAATAAAAGAAAAGTAAAACGTGCTCTACATCCATCTGGGCTTCAGGTACCGCATGTCACTTTGTAATGACTCCACACTTTATCTAGCTGTCGTAGTTACATCTGCAAGACCATGACTACCATGACTACAACAACAGTACAATCATACCAGAGCAACAGCAGCCGGTAGGAACAACGAACAGCATGAATGAGTCAGACAGAGGTCGAACTTTCTGATTTACAAGTAACTTCAGGCTCATGTCACCGAAATCATTCACACTTTTCCCTAAAATCCCTTTTGCTTACGTTCAGACTGATTGTGATACTCGTCTCCAAGCCTTTACGTGACAGCCTGTCTGTAATTCAACAGGTACTTTTTTAATTTAAGCTCCTGTTTAAATTAAAGATCACGCGCTGACGTACTCGCTCTGCCACATCTGTATGAACCGATCCTCCAGCCTCTGCCGGGCCTGGATACTGTGAACGTGTTTAAACCAAAGTCTTTTAAGTTGTTAAAGAGTAACTCGACAGCAGCGTTTCTCTTGCACCTGTAACCACACCCAGCAGTGATGTCACAGTGTACTGACACACCCTGGAGTACACTTCTACATCACTGCAGCAATGTGAGAAGTTAAACCAAAGATTTTCAGGAGGCGTTCGGTTACTCTGCTGATAAAAACTACTAAATAGTCAATGTTAAGTTATTCAGGTCAGCTGGTTTTTGTTAAAGTGCCAAATCACATCATCAAAATCCCCAAATTTAAATGTTGATAAAACACAACGACAAGCAGCAAGAGGGAATTTGGAGGATCAACTGGAAGCTGCAACAAAATCAGGGACTTAGCAAAACTAATGTTCCAAATTAGCAGCTACAGCAGGTGAACAGCTCAATAGATTTTAAGATCAGAACAGAGCTTTAGATGACAGCAGTTTATCTGTAGAAGAGAAAGATAAACAAGCAGCTTCAGTTATTTCCATTTTTCTATTTCTTTGTGTCTCAGAAATAAGATGGCATTTTCCTCAAATGTAAAATATAAAAATAAATAGTCCGGATATTTCCTTCAGAACTACAGCTGCTGAGCTGCCAGTCAGTACAGCAAGAACATCACACCAAACTCCACTCAAAAATCAAGCAATTTAAATGCAGGCGACATGTACAGTATACATCTGACAAAATATTTTAACACAAGACATTTTGACCTGAATTTGAACAGATTTCTAATTCACCAGACTCATAAAAAAGGTGAAGTTTTTGAGAGTGTAGTTTGTGGGAAAGAGACGTTAAAATCGTCATAAAAACGGATGATTTGTTCCCCAGAGGTTCTCTCCTTCACCGCAGGACCCTGCTGATCTCCAGATGATCCACCGAGCAGCGAAATTTCCACATTTAAAACTGTAATTTTGCTTCTGCGCCGTGTTACTCACCTTTCCAGAGTACTGCGACATTTTTGCCCACTGGATGTTTTCCAACCTGGCCCACAACCACACACACAGTGTAACAGAGAAAAAGTTGGACACCCCAATATATACTGCAGGGGGGCGGGCGAGGGACGAGGTCCCGGCGGGCCGGACAAAAGACGAGGCTTTAAACGTTTCTGCTGCCTCGACGCTTTCCCTTCATCCTGATGTGTCTGCTGATTCTGCTGTGTGTGTGTGTGTGTGTGTGTGTGTGTGTGGACTCAATAGAATGTGCTTGGCCTGAGCTTTGCAGGGTCAATGATATTGCACATGCCACGCTTCTATAGAGACAGAGAGACGGTGAAAGGATGCATACAGAGCTCACACACTGTTACCCCCCAGAACATCTGCACAACATCTCACACAGATTCTGTTACTGTTGTCTGGAGAACTGATATCCCTCTAAATGATTTGATGCTGAGCTTTTCTCTACAAACCACCACAGTTTAAAAAAAGATCATTCCTGACGAGGGGATTTTCATCTGTGATCGTCTTGTGATCAATCAGCTGCTTATTTCCACCTCCAGCAGCTATAGAGCAACATGATGCTTCATGTGGGGGGTGTTTGAGTCCAGTCCTCCCTCTCTGTCAGCTCTGTGTTTGAGGGAAACATCTGGCTCTGCAGCTGCTTCATGCTCCACTATGTTCTCCAGCTGGTCTCTGACTGGGTCCATAGGTGTCACTGACAGAGGGGATGCTGGGGACATGTCCCCCACCACTTTTTAAAAGTTACAAATGGTCTGAAAAATATCTTGCACCAAGAAATGAGAACACTTTGAGAAAGCTTTATTAGCACAAGAAGAAAACATGCGATGTAAATCTAGAAGAAACAAGTGCACATTGTGTGATGATGCTTACGGACGGCTGTTACTCGTGCGGTCGATGTTGTTGTGCGTTTTGTGTTTTCGTATTGTCTCTCTGTAGAAGCCGAGGCTGCCCCTACTCTGACCTCATACTGACCCCCCCACTACACTGCCTAAAATCACATATGCTGTTGTTTCATCTGAGCCCTTTTCAGCACATTAAACATGGTCACTGCAGACATCTCCACTGCAAACCTTCTGCTAACTGCGACCCCTGAGACTGAAACCAGCATTTGATTTGGAGAAGCAGTGATCATAGATGTTTCATTTGTAGTCCTGATGAAAATCCCCGTGTGAGGAATTATCTGCTGCTGGTTTGTAGAGAAAAACTCAGTTACTGAAAAATAAAATAAAATTTCTGTCCTCATTTAGAACAGCCTTTTCCTCTTATTTTCCTGTGTGCGTGAATGTCCAACTAGTAAGTTCTACGTTCTTATCCTGATATTGACACTGAGATCGGACTCGTTTCCGATGATGGACGTTTCTCTTGAGTTAACTGATGAACTCCAGAGAGAGTTATAGACGCAGTTATTATGTGTAAATTCGGCTAGCCGTAGCTCTGCTTGATTAATACTGTAACTGGTACGTAGGAATTGATTAACCACGCTAAGATACCTGATTACAGGTGTATATTCTGTAATCCTGTTTCTGTTCATAGATATCATATTGTGTAGTAGTTCATTGTAGTAGTTTTCTCCTAAGTGTTACCAACCTGTTGAAATGTGAGCCCCGCAATAATAATGGCAACATAGCAGTGTATTATCAATTACACAGAAGCACAAATAATTGGTTTAATTGACATGCTTCAGCTTCAGACTCAGATAGTGTGGATCCAGCAGAGGTTTCAGTTATTTCCTGAGTGCATCTGGACAGTTACAGCAGATATTACAAGCAAAAACATGTAACTGCAGAGTAGGACACTAAACTCTAGAGAGCGTCAGTCATTATCAGTTCATTATGTTCACTGATGTTGGTCAGTGAAACTTCAGCACAATGAATGTGTTACGTTGTAGGAAGCAGCAGTTATCCAGATGAGCAGGCCGAGCTGCTGGCTTTCCTTTCACATTTATTTACACATCCTTCAGTCTGTATCTGAGAGTCTAGCGTTATTGCTACTTAACCAGCTACTAACGGACATTAAATGTCTGACAAACAAAACAGCATTTTAATGTTAAGACAAGACACCTTTTATATTTGGCTTTCTGTTCCTCTTTCCTACGTTTTCTTACCTGAAAACTTGAAGGCTTTGACCTTTTCATTAAGAGCTAAATAGTTTAGTTTGTCTTGATTCTGTCGTGAAAACACGATGTGCCTCCTGACCTCCACTCATTAGTCAGAGCAGCAGCTGCAAAGTGTGTTTCTTTATTTCAGGAAAATGAGGAAGGGCGCGTTAATGTATTTTCACTGGTTATTTTTTTGTTTGTATGGTACAAAATGGCAGCCATTTTGATTGAGTAAACACTCGCCGCAGTACTTTTTCAGCTTTGTTAGGAGCGTTTTACTGTCTTGTAGATGTTCTTTGTGTTCAGAGTTTAAAAGTAGGAAGATTGCTGGAACACAAGCAGTTAGACGGCCAAGTCAGACCTGTTGGGTTTACCACAGCCAGAAGGTGGACACAGTAGAGGTGGTGGGAGTCAGGAGAATGATGGACAAGCTGTCATCCCTGCTGGACAACACGTCCCACCCCCTCCAGGACACTCTGTCTACACTGTACAGCTCCTTCAGTGACAGGTTGCTTCACCCGCGGTGTCTCACGGAGAGGTCCTTCCTTCCTGCAGCGGACAGACTGTACAACCACCATGGACCCTGGTAGACCACCACACGAACTGTTACCTCACTGTCGTGCCATAAAAACACTTATGTGCAATATAAACACTATACACTTTATTCAGCTTATACACTTGTACAACCCATAATTATACTTATACTACTTATTTATTGATATTTCGTGCTGTTAATTATTTTGTTCTATTTTTATTCTATTTATATTCTTATCTATCTCTTTATTCTACCTCTTATCTGCGCTGTAACGATGTAAATTTCTCCACTTTGAGATTCACTTAAAGGATTTCTGATTCTGATTCTGATTCTGAAGGTAACAGGGCTGGTTAGACTGGCCGGGTCATCCTGGAAACCTGGAGCTGAATGTGTAATGTTTGAAATTAACTGAGCGAGAGACGTTCATGGAACTTCAGTGTTCAGTGTTCTTTGTGTCCAGGTGCAGCTTCAACATGGAAATGTTGGGAACACGGAGTGTATGTTCGCTCAGGTATTCAGGGAAGTTCAGAGGTCGGACAGAGCTAGTGCCATGAACAGATGATGAGCATTGCTGACCACTGTGCTAAATGTTTTGACCAGGTAACCCCCCCAATAAATAGATGTTTGGGCCCAGCACTTCATTCAGGACCTGTAACACTCATTTATATCAATGAGACTTCGGCTGTGTCTCAATTCAGTGGTTGAATCCTTGGAAGGCTGCGTTTGAAGACTGAATGCGTCACATGCGGCGAGAAAGGCGGCCTTTTCCCGAACTTGGAGGATCCAACGGCTGGAGCCTTCGCAAGAAAGAGAAATGGCGTCCCCAAACGTCACGTCAGCAGCCGCCGAGGAAGATCACACTTTTAAACGTGAGTATTGGGTTTCAACTAGCCGTGTAGTCAATCCCAAAATGATCTATGAAATCGCCACAATCTCTAAGATATAAATCAACCTTTGAACCTCTGAATGCAGCAGCCGAGCTGCAGTAATGTTAAGTGCGGCGGCTCCGAGTAGCTAACTAGCAACATCAGTTATCAATTTTAACGTCTCGTAATATTTTAACGAACATTTGAGGTTTTAAGCCCCCTTAGGTTTTTAACATTTGTGTCGTTGGCCATTCGAGTGAGTTATTTTGCTACTCAGGCTGCTTTTGTTTGGTGGTGTGAAGCAAAACTTGCTCTAACATGTAGTTTTGTTTCAGGGAGCCAGGAGCATAGTGCTCAATTCATTCAGCTCGGGGGAGAATGAGAAGCTCTTTACAGGGGCAAGAAACTCAGCAGGTGTAGCTTGGAGGTCAGGCAGCAACATCTCCATTTGACCATCTTGTTCTTAAGGTTACAGTTAAATTAGCCCTCATCCTACACAAAGCCCATAATAAGAAGAATTAGAAAGGCCTCTCAGTAAAACCCAAACTGAACATTAGAACCTTCATGAAGGAGGATTTATTACAGCACTGCTGGATCAGACTCAGTTTGAGCTACGTGGATCTAAGGACCTGGACCTAAACATGGAGGATGTTCAATATTTTTATTCTACTTCTCTCTGAACAATTCCAGTTTATTGTAAATCTTTACACATTTGTTCTTCATTCATAATAAAACCAATCTTGAAAACTGTTGTGAAGGATTTGGATGCTCATCTTACTTCTATAAAAAAAATATATCAGAACCAGATGAGATATTTGTGTGAATGCAGGACTTTCACCTGGTGACACTCCAGGATGGTGTGAAGGAATCCTCTTCTAGACCGAGTCAGAAACACAAAGCTTTTCTCTCTTCTTTCTCCAAATGATTCCAGTTGTTAAATACCGTCAGACTTCCTTCCATGTTCACTGCTGTGTGTGAGTCGTTCATCTGTTCATCAGTGAATGTGTACTCTTTACTTTTCTTTCACTTCTTAGGAGAGTAATTACCCACAGAGTGAGTCACCACAAAGAGACGCCAAATGGCCAACAGACGTCAGACTGTGTGTCGCTGTGTCGAGTGTTGCCAGGCTGGACTAAGAGAAATTTTCAAGAAGAAGAATCGGTCTGATCTCCTATGGTCTTGTTTTATTTGTATAATTAGGGGCAAACTCAAAACCACTGGAACAATAATGAAAAGTGTAATAGAAGTTATAAAATCAAAGTCATTTACATAATGTCACATCGAACATTTTCACTCATACGACTGAATTTTACAAGTGGAAATTTTAGTTTTGTACCACAGAGCTATGACAGAACAATAATAAGTATAATTAAGAAACCACCCTTCTCATTGATTTTAAACAGGTGGCATTTATAGAAAGTGATGTTAAGTTTATCCCCATTTTAGTCCTTTGATTCCAGTGTTGTTACTAACAGACTGGTTTCTGCAAATACTGCAGTCTGATACAGAATATAAAGATTCATGAGATAAGAACATAAACACACAGAAGAAAAAAGAACAAACAGAAATATGATCTCGCACTGATGAGAACGACACTTCTGCATTCTGACATCAACCTCCAAGATACATCTGAATGTGAAAATGAACATCAGTTACAGCGTGCAGGTGCAACACAAACCAATCCAGAGATCAGCAGAGACTTTCCACTGGTTCACTGTCATTTAAACAGCCTGTGTGCAATTCAAATGACTGTCTATTTACAGTTATGTTGTCATGAACAGAACTTACTGGTTTGAGTTCAGAAAATCCAAATGAATTAAAGTAAAAAAGACAAACTAAATAAAGTCCAGGTCCAGGTGGAGGAGGTGGTTGAGGGTGGAGCAGAAGGAGTGGAGGAGTCTCAGTGTGTCTGCAGAGACTGTGTAGAAGGACAGAGCAGCAGCAGAGCAGTCCAGATACACTGATGATACTCTGTCACATCCAGAGGGACACACAGGGATGATGGTGGACTTGACATTGTGTCTGACAGTGGAGCTGATCTCAGAGCAGTTCAGGCTGCAGCACTGAGAGTCATCTCCACTTGTTGTGATTCCTCCGTCAGTCACTGCTGGATGAAGCTCTCCTCTCCACTCCACCTCCCAGTAACATGGCCCAGTCAGAGCCTCTCCACCCACAAGCTGCTGCTGCTGCTGCTGCTTCAACCTCTCTGGATCATCAGGACACAGCTGATCCTCTCAACACCACCACCTTTCTCATCTCTCACTCTCACAGAGATCAGGGCCATCTGGTGAGAGAAGAAGAGAGACAACAGAAGTCATAAATCAGAGTTTACAGAGACTCCCTTCATCAGCTGTCAGTCAGTGATGCAGCACATCCAGTATAAAGACCAGCAGGGACTTGAGTCCTGTTCAGACCAGAAGTGGAGCGGCTGTGTAGCGTAGCCAGCTTCCTTTCAGCTCTCATGTTAACGTATTGGAGTGAACACACTGAGCTGGAAGCTCACAGACCTGCACAGACTTTGGGCATCAGGTCTGTTTACTCTGCAGGTTTCACTCAAGTACACAGTGAAATAAAGTGCTGAGAGTCCCTGAACGCATCACTACTGCAGAAACAGAGAGATGTTCACTGCTCACTTTAATGATGGATTTACTGCTGTTAGGGTTCAAAGCTGTTAAAAACCAGCATCTCAGTCACATTTGAATATTTCATCTACTTTTGAAATATTACAGGACAAATATGTAAATATGGAGTCTGCTCTAAAAGATATTTGGACAAAACAAACGGACAGATATATATATGACGTTAAAGGTCCTACATGTTCATACAAAGACTGAACAGCAACACATCAGCTGGGATTACTGGACTTCAGAGGTTCTGGTCTGTAGAAAGACCACATGGTTACTAAATGTAATGCTGGTTCTCTGCAGGCTTCAGTCAGACTGATCTTAGAGCTGTGACAAAGATGAACTGATCAATTGTTTAGTGTTGAAATGAGAGAACAAACACTCTGAGATCAGATTTGATGGTACGACAGTTTGATGAATGAGGACCACTGTCTCTATACATCTTGTAGTGCTGTCAGCTGGAGTCCAGCTTTATTTCCTGAACACATGAACACAACAACAACAGTCGTCTTCACATCAACTCAAACACATGATCACAACAAGCTTCTGGCTCATCTGATTGGCTGACTGTTCTCTCTCTCTCTGTCTTTCTGTCCAATCCTGAAGCCTGTCACCATTCTCCTCTCACAGTTCACTGAGGAAAGCAGGAAATACTGGATCTTTGCTTTGATACCAACTGGGTTTAGTATAATACTGCTGAAACCAGCATGGACTGACTCAGACCCTCTACTGACCTCAGAGTCTCCAGTCTACAGTCTGGACTCTGCAGAAAACCAGACAGCAGCTTCACTCCTGAATCCTGCAGGTTGTTTCCTCTCAGGTCCAGCTCTGTCAGATGGGAGGGGTTGGACTTCAGAGCTGAGGCCAGAGAAGCACAGCTGATCTCTGACAACCAGCAGCCCCTCAATCTGAATAAATAATAAATGATAAAAATCCATTTATAATCCAATCAGATGTGTTCAGGTTTTAAATGTGTAGCTCAACATTACTATGTCCTAATCAATGAGCTTTTCCCTAAAATGAGTAGAGAGACTTTGTCATTGTGTTATTGTGGATCATCATAATGTGACATCATCCAAATGTCACCACAACATTCATACACCTATTCATGTCAACACAGATCAATAACATGCTGCTGATCTCAGTCAAGTCTGGAATTAGAGGATCAATACTGTATTGATCCTTCAAACAGCTATGGGTATGTGTGTGTGTGTGTGTGTGTGTGTGTGTGTGTGTGTGTCTGAAGGATCAATATCAATGATCAGACATTATTTGTGAAAACACATTGAAATCAACAGAAACCAAAGAAATATTTCTACTTCAGCAAGTAAACTTTATCAGTTTAAAACAAATGTGAGTTCAGAGGATCTTCTGTATCCAGATGTGACCATTTACCAAAAACTATAAACATTAATTGACTTTAACAACTAACAGTGGACATTTTCTACAGTTTCTTTAAGAAACACAGGTCTTTTGTGACTGCAGACTAAATTTAGTTCAAGAAACATGAAAATATGAACAAAAGGACATTTACAACTTTATAGATGTAAGTTATGTAGGAACATAATTTAGGTTCAATTGTTAATTAAACATATCAGATCTACAATAGTAACAGAGAGTCAGTGAACTGACCTCAGAGTCTTCAGTCTACAGTGTGGACTCTCCAGTCCAGCAGACAGCAGCTTCACTCCTGAATCCTGCAGCTTGTTGTAGTTCAGGTCCAGCTCTGTCAGATGGGAGGGGTTGGACTTCAGAGCTGAGACCAGAGAAGCACAGCTGATCTCTGACAAACTGCACCAACTCAATCTGAATAAAGAATAAATGATGTAACGTTAGAAGACAATGTTCCTGCTTGAAATCATTCAGTGTTTAATAATCTGTTCAGAGCTGAAGAAGCTTCAGAATGTAGAAGTTTAGAAAATGGAAACTCCAAACACCTGAACCCAACAGGATGCAGGTTAAAAACTGTAAAATACAAAGAGTGAAAAAGAGCTCTCATTAATATTAATGACAACGTGCTGCTACTTCAATAAAGACGTAGTGACTCCACCTCTTAAACTCTGCCAGCTCCACCAGTGGCTCCATCTATACAAACTCATGTTGTGCAGCCAAACAAATAAAAACCCACAGAAACTGATTTAAGATTCGACTCAACATCCCAAAGTTTCCAAAGATGTTAAATATGTCAGGATGAATTTTGGGGAAATGTGAACAAAAGACATCTACAATATTTCTTTTAGGAATAGTGGAGTCATAAAATCAAAGCATCTTCAGTTTAAACTATTCAGTCAGTATAAGCATCATATAGCTTCATGAACATGTTGGAAAAAGAAAATACTGAATATATTTGTTATCGTCTGATAGTCGAAATACAGATTATTTATTGTATTTATGTATTTTTATTATCATGTATTTAAAACAACATGATGGTGAATATAAGATGAGAATCAGGTGTCTCAGAGGTTCACAGTGAATTATCCAGTGTAGATTTTTCTTTTTATATGAAGGTTTTAAATGTGGAGCTCAACGTTGCTCTGCCACCGTCAATGGACTAAACCACTGAAGAAGAAAACAGACTTTAGCATTAAGATCCTCAGTGTGGATCAGTATAATATCAGTCTCATGTCTGCAGTTTAGTGTCACCACAACTTTCACATCATATTAATCTCAGCACAGAAGTAAAAAATGGTGTCTGACCTCAGAGTCTCCAGTCTGCAGTCTGGACTCTCCAGAAAACCAGACAGCAGCTTCACTCCTGAATCCTGCAGGTTGTTTCCTCTCAGGTCCAGCTCTCTCAGATGGGAGGGGTTGGACTTCAGAGCTGAGGCCAGAGAAGCACAGCTGAACTCTGACAAACTGCAGCTCCACAATCTGAATAAAGAATAAATGATGGAGATAAAAATCCATTTATAATCCAATCAGATGTGTTCAGGTTTTAAATGTGTAGCTCAACATTACTATGTCCTAATCAATGAGCTTTTCCCTAAAATGAGTAGAGAGACTTTGTCATTGTGTTATTGTGGATCATCATAATGTGACATCATCCAAATGTCACCAACATTGTGGCGGTCAGCTGTCAGAGTAACATCACCCTGCTGTCAAAGGTTCATTCACATTTCTCAGAGTTAACACCCACAACCTTCTAATAATCAATCACAGCCCCTCAGAAACCCGCGCAGTGTGAAACCAGCCTTCAGGAAATCTATTAGGGGTCTCAGCGGCCCCTGGAGGAAGTCAGTCAGTGGAGGACAGAGACGATCCAAGTCCACAAAGAGACGCCAAATGACCAAGTCCGCGTCCTTGTAGCCTCGTGGTAGCGTTCAGTCCGGCTGTGAAGTCCGTGTCCGGAGGAGGACCAGTGGAGGACTATTTCCCAGCTGTTTCTCCTGGAGGTGCCGGTCCTGGAGGAGCTAAGGCCGACGCTGCAAAACCTGACACCCTGACTACCGACTTACTGACCGACGGTACAGTGAGTTCTCGGTACAGAGCTGGAAATGATCCCCGTTAACTGAGACACACACACACACACACACACACACACACACACACACAGCTGGCTCTTTTGAGTCAATACACTTGTTGTAAAAGTGAACTGAGCTGTGGTCTCTTAGTTTGCAGTGCTGGTTGCCTTTGTGCTTTATTGTTCTGTATGTTTGACCGAGATTCTTGTTTTCTATGTTTTAATTATTATTTGTCAGACATGACTTTGACTGGCACCCCTCTTCAGTTTTAGATTTCAAGCCCGCTACAACATTCATACACCTATTCATGTCAACACAGATCAATAACATGATGCTGATCTCAGTCAAGTCTGGAATTAGAGGATCAATACTGTATTGATCCTTTAAACAGCTGCATTTGGAAATATGCTTTGATCTCAGTTCATTTCAGTTCAATAGGCTTTATTGGCCTGACATTTGATGTGTGTTGCCAAAGCACAACTACGATTATGAAGAAAAAAGTTAAAAATGAAACTTAAAAATAATGTGAACAACAATATTAGTTAATAGAATAAAATGGATGAAATGAAATAATATATATAAGAAATCTAAGTAATCAAGTTAGTGTTGGTAGGGATAATAAAGACAGCCATTAGTCTATAACAACATGAAAACAAAGAAAACAGTAAGTAGACTATAAGTACAAGTGTCTTTATAAACGTCTCTCTGTCTTTGTCCTGCTGGTTGTCTCTCTTGTTGTGGCAGGAAGTGACAGATTTAGCCGCCAACACTGCACATTCTGTCTTTCCCCCAGAATGAGGCTCAGTTCTGTCTTTCTGTCAGACTTTGGACTTCGGACTTATTGTGTTCAGATTTCTGAAATAATTCCTGCCTGATGTTTCTGTAGTTTGGACGTTGTGTTAGAAAGTGTAATTGTGTCTCTACAGCTCCCTCATCACAGTGACAGCACAGCCTGTCCTCTCTGCCCTTCTCTACTGCCAGACTCTGGTCTCTCAGTCTGTACAGGGTCAGGGTCTTTCTCAGGTCCGTATCAGTTACTGTGGTTAGGTAGTCTGCCACAGTGTCTGTTTAGGGCCAAATATGTTTCTAGTTTGGGTTGTGAGCGTGTAATATTATTCCAGTAAGTGATGTATTTTTCTTTAGTTATAATGTGGTTAGGTCTAATCTTCTGAGTGACAGTGTAACTGCCCTAAAGAAGAATACTTTTGCAGAACTCTGCATGCAGGGTTTCAGCTGGATTTTTGTCCCATTTTGCCCAATCATTTTGCAGTAAGGGGCCCCATACCTCACTGCCATACAATGCAATTGATTCTATAACTGACTGAAATATTTTGAGCCATCAGGCCTTCACTCCAGCTTTCAGGGAAATGACCCACGCGTTGTCCCAGGTTGAATATCTTTAGGATGGCCACTTTGCTTTTTCTGTTGGTATATTTTAACATCTCATTTAAGATGCTTTTTTGGGCTGCAGAACCTTCAGTTTGTCTTCCAGTTGTAATTCTGTGATGGGGTAGTCCAGTGGGGTCTGATCATTCTTAACAGCTCTTTCAAGATCTTTCAGTTTTTCTGAAATATGCTCTTGAACTTGACTCTTTGGAGGTTTTCTATAGAGATCTTGATTGATGTTTCCATGTATCTCCATTTTTCTTGGTAAATAAGAATGTATTTGACCTCAGAGACTCTTCTATTAAGTGTAATTGGTTTTGTAGATATTGTTCGTTTTTTGCTCTCGGCGTGTTTTTATATTGTTTTAGAGTCTCACAGTAACGAAGGCGGGGTTCCTGGCTGTCTGGATTCCTTTGTTTTTGGTTTAAGGCTTTTCTTAACGTCTTCCTGATGGTTTTGCAGTCTGAATCAAACCACCTTCCCCTGTTCATTGTCTTTGGTTGTTTTGTTTTGTATTTGAGGTTATGAGGTAAAGATAATGAGGACACATGAACAAATATGTGGTTAATGTTTACCAGACACAGCTCTACACCTTCTGTATTCTGAGGGGAGATCTGGACCAGAAGGGAGTCTAGAAGAGACTGGATTTCTTCGCTGCTTCCTGGTACTGTTCCAGGCTGTTTTGTGTCCATCTGTATCACTTCTTTGTTTTGTACATCTTACAGGGCTGAGAACATATGTTACCTGTGTCTGCTCTTTTCAGATACAAAGTGATCTGAGAGTGATCTGATAGAGGTGTTTGTTCTTTCACCGTGAAGGCTCTATGTTCCTCTGTGTGTGTGTGTGTGTGTGTGTGTGAGATCAAAATCAATGACCGCACATTATTCGTAAAAACACATTGAAATTAAAACTATGTATGAACATAAATTAGGTTCAATTGTTAATTAAACATATCAGATCTACAATAGTAACAGAGAGTCAGTGAACTGACCTCAGAGTCTCCAGTCTGCAGTCTGGACTCTCCAGTCCAGCAGACAACAGCTTCACTCCTGAATCCTGCAGCTTGTTGTCACTCAGGTCCAGCTCTCTCAGATGGGAGGGGTTGGACTTCAGAGCTGAGGCCACGACTTCCCAGTGAGTCTCTGAGAGTCCACAGCCAGAAAGTCTGTGATGACAAAGAATATTTAAAATTTAATAAAATCTGACACTTTTATCATAAAAACAGACTCTATGCATTTAGCATCACAAAGCACATTAACATGAGCGTCTGTAGCTCAGCTGGTCAGTTGGTCAGACAGAGCTGGTCAGTCATTGATCACAAGGCTTGTGGTTTGAATCTTGAGCTCCTCCTGTCCACATGTCAAAGTGTCCCTGAGCAACATAATGAACCACAACTGCTGCTAAACATTAGCTGTGATCTGTGTTTGTTAAATTTTATTTTAACGTGATGTTCAATGAGCTGTAAAATCACTGCAGGTTGTAACTGCACTCGTATGTATTTACCTCAGTCATGGTTGTGTGTATTTTGTGCATCTTTGATGTGTCTTATTAAGTCACTCCATCTGCTTTTCATCTCCCATTAAATGAACTGAATGACTCCTATTGCATTAATTGTATAATTAGTACTAAAGATTGTATTATTATAATGTTATGGGTAACAGTTTTTCTCAAGTGGAGTTCAACTGTTTAACAACATCATTTCTTCTCTGAGCTTGGTGATGATAAAATCCTCCACTGAACTGAACCTGCTGAGCTCTCCTTCACTGGCAGAATGAACCTGGAGGTCGTCCCAGCAGCCGACTGTGTAATGAGCTGCTGTCTGAGTCACTCAGGTGCTGAATACACAAAGACTGTGGCTGCAAAGTCAATAAAAACCACAGTGGAAATGTGTGCTGCTATTTTCTCTGCATATCTTGCCTCGAAATGGTGCAGAAAGGAAACACATTGTCTGACTGTTTGAATTTGCAAACTGATATAATTTCTCACATTAAGGTGACCAGATGGAAAAGGCGAAATAATGGGTCAAACTTTAAAAAACACTTTTTATCAGTGAACATTACTAAAGTAGCTTTGGAATATACCTGTTTACAAACCAGTCCACTCAAATACTACCAGAGAGAGAGCTTCCTCACTATTTATAAATCAAACTAATTTCTAATGTAGCAAAACATATGAAAAGACGTTCATTGTTGGGAACTAAACAATGTAAAGTTGCATCGAAAAAATACAATTGCATGAAAACTATTTTGAAAAAGAAAAACCCTTAAACTTCAAGTGATGTTAGTTCCAGCAGATCACCGATATTACATGTCAGTGTGTCTTTATATAAAAATAATAATAAACACATACACACAATAGACACATTATGGAAACATAGTGCAGACACTGTTTCCTCTGTAAAAATAACACTGTAAAATGATGACTGTCAAAACATTTACAAGTCCTCAAGATTTTCTGCTAGATTTGTATCAAGCCTCCATCACCCGAAGAAAGACAGAAGACACAAGTTCACAAACTTGATATAAAGACAAAATTATTTTTGTCTTGTTCTCATTGCATTCAAGAAAATAAAGTTATTTGTAACACAATTTTTTCAATAAGTTATCTGTAATAAAGTGTGTATCTTTACAACTTACTGATGGCTTCAGCTTTATGTTGCTTTACAGTGTTGATAATCACGTCTGGACTTACACAGCCTTTCTGCAGTTCCTCACAGCTGGAATCAGTCTCCGTCGTCCCTCCACTGATGTGTTGTACTTCTGCAGGTCCAACTCATCCACAACCTCCTCTGACATCTGCAGCATGTAGGCCAGAGCTGAGCAGTGGATCACAGATAGCTTCTTCTCTGATCTGTTCTCTGACTTCAGGAACTCTTGGATCTCCTGATGTACTGAGTGGTCGTTCATCTCCATCAGACAGTGGAAGATGTTGATGCTTCTGTCAGGAGAGATCTCATCACTGTTCATCTCCTTCAGGTTGTTGATGGCTCCCTGGATGATTTCTGGACTGTTGTCTGTCTGACCCAGCAGGCCTCCTAAGAGTCTCTGGTTGGACTCCAAAGAGAGACCATGAAGGAAACGAACAAACAGGTCCAGGTGACCATTTTTACTTTTAAGGGATTTCTCTATGGCTCTCTTCAGGAAGACTTTCAAGGGAAAGTCACCACATTTACGAGAAGATCTGTAGTCAATTTCATCATCATCATCATCATCATCACCATCAAAATCATCATTAATATGATCATCCAGGGATGAATCAACACGTTGTTTCCCCAGGAAAGCTTCCAGTACCTCTGTGTTGCTGCTGGTGTAACAGTGGAACATGTAGACTGCAGCCAGAAACTCCTGAATGCTCAGATGAACAAAGCAGTAGACTGTTTTCTGGAAGACCACACTCTCTCTTTTGAAGATTTCTGTACAAACTCCTGAGTACACCAAGGCCTCTGTGGCATCAAGACCACACTGCTCCAGGTCTTCTTGGTAGAACATGATGTTTCCTTTCTCCAGATGTTTAAATGCCAGCCTCCCCAGCTTCAGTAGAACTTCCCTGTCAGCCTCCGTCAGCTCCTGTGGACTCGTCTCATGTCCCTCATCATACTTCTGCTTCTTCCTCTTTGTCTGAACCAGAACAAAGTGTGAGTACATGTCAGTCAGGGTCTTGGGCAGCTCTCCTCTCTGGTCTGTAGTCAACATGTGATCCAGAACTGTAGCAGTGATCCAGCAGAAGACTGGGATTTGACACATGATGTGGAGGCTCCTGGATGTCTTGATGTGTGAGATGATTCTGCTGGACAGCTCTTCATCACTGAATGTCCTCCTGAAGTACTCCTCCTTCTGGGCATCAGTGAAGCCTCGTACTTCTGTTACCCTGTCAACACATGAAGGAGGGATCTGATTGGCTGCTGCAGGTCGGGAAGTTATCCAGACGAGAGCCGAGGGAAGCAGATTCCCCTTGATGAGGTTTGTCAACAGCACGTTGACTGATGACTTCTGTGTGACGTCAGACACAACCTCATTGTTGTGGAAATCCAGTGAAAGTCTACTTTCATCCAGGCCATCAAAGATGAACAAAAGTTTACAGACAGCGAGCTTCTCTGCTGTGACCTTCTGTAATGTTTGATGGAAAACATGGAGCAGCATGAGAAGACTGTGCTGCTCATCTTTGATCAAGTTCAGCTCCCTGAACGAAAGCAGAACCAGCAGACTGACATCTTGGTTCTCCAAGCCCTCTGCCCAGTCCAGAGTGAACTTCTGCACTGAGAAGGTTTTTCCAACGCCAGCGACGCCGTTCGTCAGAACGACTCTGATGTGTCTCTGTTGGCCAGGTAAGGCTTTAAAGATGTCGTGGCACTTGATTGGAGTGTCATGGAGGGTCTCCATCTTGGAAGCTGTCTCAAGCTGCCTCACCTCATGTTGGGTATTAACCTCTTCACTCTGTCCCTCTGTGATGTAGAGCTCAGTGTAGATCCTGTTGAGGAGGGTTCCACTTCCTGTTTCATCAGTTCCTTCAGTCACACGTTCACATCTCCTCCTCAGACTGATCTTATGTTCATCTAAAACCTCCTGCAGACCACTATCTGCTGAAAGAGAAGAAATGTGAGACTAAAGTACAAGATTTTGATTATCTGGTGATTCTTTTACCCAATCTTTAAACAAGTAATTAAAATAAAGAAAGGGTTTTCATTTTGTTATGATTTTTATAAAAGTCTTAAATGTCTATGCTGTACAACACAACAAATAAACCAAGAACAATCCTGTTTTCAGAAATGATCAGCAGACAGATGTTCAGTCTTACTTTGTACAGTGCTGGTCTGACTGGCTGTCTGCAGTCCAGCTCTTGTTCTGGATCGTTTTCCACACTGGGGACAGGAGGAGTCTCCTGATGAAGCAGACTGGTCCCAGTAGGAGGTGATGCACTGTCTGCAGAACCAGTGTCCACAGCTGGTAGAGACTGGATCCTTCAGGACGTCCTGACACAAAGTACAGCAGGACGGCTGCTCCTCCTCAGAAACATGACTCCTCTTCCTCTCTCTGTGAAGACATTTCTTTATAACTAACATGATTTGTTGGTTGTTGTTGAAAAATATCAAGATTTGTCCGACACTGTCTGGAAGTTCAGATGGTCACAGAGAACAGTAAAAGAGTCGTTACTTTCTGTTTGAATTCAGCTTTCAGTCTGTAATGTCCAGGCACATCCTATCTCAAAAAGATAGGATGTGCCTAAGATGCAGAAAAACTAGTCCATGCATTTGTTACGTCTAGGCTGGACTATTGCAACTCTCTATTATCAGGCTGCCCCAATAAATCCCTTAAGTCTCTCCAGCTGATTCAGAATGCTGCGGCACGTTTACTGACAAGAACCAGAAAAAGAGAACATATTTCTCCAATATTAGCTTCTCTACACTGGCTCCCTGTAAAATCCAGAATAGAATTTAAAATCCTTCTCCTCACCTTCAAAGCCCTAAATGGTCAGGCACCATCATATCTTAAAGAGCTCATAGTACCCTATTACCCCACTAGAGCACTGCGCTCCCAGAATGCAGGGTTCCTTGTGGTTCCTAGAGTCTCTAAAAGTAGAATGGGAGCCAGAGCCTTCAGCTATCAAGCTCCTCTCCTGTGGAACCAGATCCCAGTTTGTGTACGGGAGGCGGACAACCTCCTCACATTTAAGAGTAGACTTAAGACTTTCCTCTTTGATAAAGCTTATAGTAGGGCTGACTCAGGTGACCCCTGAGCCACCCCCTTAGTTATGCTGCTATAGGCCTAGACTGCCGGGGGACTTCCTATGATGCACTGAGCTCCTTTCTCCTCCTCTTCCTCTCCATCTGTACGCCCTCATATCCCATCAATGCTTGTTATTAATTCAACTTCTTCCCATAGTTGTGTGCTTTCTCTCCTCTCTCTCTCTCTCTCCCCTTCTGTTGCTTTCTGCAGGTGTTTCTGCCTCTGGAGCTGTGGAGTCTGGGTCTGTGGTTGCTGCCGCCTGCTGCCCCCGTGCTCCTGCTCTGCACCCGCTGCTGCTATTGCTGTTGTTGCTCTTGTTATTAGTATTGCTATTATAGTGTTGCTCTTGGTGTTGTTTCCGTTGGTGTTAACATCAATGCCATTACCATATCTATGCTGTATTGAGCTGCTGTATGTTTCTTTCCTCCTGCTCTCTCTCTCCCGCTCCCCCCTTCCCCCTTCAACCCAACCGGTCGAGGCAGATGACCGCCCACCTTGAGCCTGGTTCTGCTCGAGGTTTCTACCTGTTAAAAGGGAGTTTTTCCTTGCCACTGTCGCATAGTGCTTGCTCATGGTGGGAACTGTTGGGTCTCTGTAAATATAAAGAGTCGGTCTAGACCTGCTCTATTCGAAAAAGTGCCCTGAGATAACTTTGTTATGATATGGCGCTATATAAATAAAACTGAATTGAATTGAATTAATGAAAAGGATTGTTCCTTTTATTTCAACTCTCCTGCTTTCATAAACACTAATTAACTGCTTTTCCTATCTGTGTGTCTTATTAAACATTTAGAGATCTGCCTGCAGTTTGTTGTTAATACAAACTCAACACTTCCTGCAGCCACTTCACAATAAAAGCCTTCCATTAAAGAGAGCTGATTATGTCCTTTACTGTTTACAGTCACTTTGGGCAGCTTAGCTTGAGTTAGTTAGGTTTGAACTGAGGTTAGAAGTGATCTAAATGATTGTGGTAGACCAGCAGTCTCAGACACATAGCATGTAACAGCGGTGTCACAGGTTCAAGAGCAGACTTTTTTGTTTGTAATTCATTTATGTTTCCTGTCTCTCTCCACTGTCAACTATCACATGAAGGCATAAATGTAAATCAAATGTTCTAAAAAGAGAAATCAGTCAGCTGATAACTTTTTATAAGTTCTGTCCCTGGATGTTCGTTCTTCACCTTTAGGAACGATATATGGTGGAGAGAATCTGAGCTCAAAGGTCCACTTACTCAAGATTCAAAGCTTTCAGATTTTTAATAGTTGTGACTTCAACATTTGGGCAAAAATATATGAATATGTTCTTGAAGTGTAAATTCTGAAATGGAGGTTCTCAGGTGCTAAAGAAATAAAATAAGATCCTTAGTTTGAAACAGTATCTGCACTAATATTCTGCATCATGAATATAAATCTTTTAGCTGAACATTTTGTCTTCATCCTCAGTGCATCATCTTCCATCAGTTTACAGTAAAAACAGTCTCTTACTTTGTGTCTGAGGGTCCAGGTTCAGTACTGAGGTCTGGAGGATTTCCTTTGGACCAGTCACTCTTCATAGACAGACAGCTGGATCCTGGAGACTCTGCTCTGTCCTCCTCTTCCTCCACACAAACACTCATCTTCTGATCTGAAGTCAGTCTGAGAGGAAACACAGGAACACACACACACACACACACACACACACACACACAGTATATCAGCAGTATACAGTATAATAAAGCAGCAGCTCTCTTGTCTTTCAGTCTGAGCTTGTTTTCTTGGTTACTGAAGGTTTAATGTGAATTATTCAGCCAATCACGACTTTGTGTCCACACATGAATCAAAGTGTTGAGTTCATTCTAACATTTCTTTCCTCTACAGTCCACAGGGAGAAAACTGACTCACACACTCTGACAGTCAAATAATAAAAGTGTTGGATTAACTCTCACCCTGCCTCAGCCTCCACTTCTGCTCCTTCTGCTCCGTCCACTCAAAACGGAGTCTGAACTCACTGATAAACTCTTTCACTTTCAGGTTCCTTCCGTGTTCTCATGAGCCTGGATCACATGGTCAGTGTTGCTCCTCCCCTCTGCATTTACAGGAAACCACGTGGGTTTATCTGTCTCTCTCTCTGTGTGTGTGTGTGTGTGTGTGTGTGTGTCTTGGCTTCAACAGGTTGAATTAAAACGAGTTTTGGTCAAAATGTTGGTACTTGATGTTTACAGACACCTGAATCTTCCTCAGTCAGACGGAAAACTCTTCATTTACAGCAACATGTGTGAAATCCATCAGTCTGTGTAGAAGTTAGACTGTGGACATTTACATGACGAGTGAGATGAGCTGTTGTGAGTTTTCCACAATCTGATCCAGAATATTAGCAGATTATACACTTCTATAAAAAGAAAGAAAAGTACAGAAACATAACGTCACACTGAAAGAATATTTTATCAGCTTCAATAAAGACACACAGAGCAGATTTTAATCCAAACAATAGAACACATTTTTAATTAGAACAATCATACAAACAGAAATATTTCTTCTTTTTTACACATAATAGCAGTTAATAAAAAATAATATTTTATTTTTTATTCATCCACTGTTTCTTTTAGCTTTTATAATAATTTCTTTTTGTCTGTGCAGTGTTTTCTGTTGGCATCTTAATATGTTCTGCTCTCTGGTTCAGCTGATGAGACACAAATGTTTTATGCCGGGTCGTCCTTGACGCAAAGCAAACATCACACCAAACCCCATTTGAAAATCTGCTAATCTACTCTTGTCTTGCAAATTAGCCACTGCACCGCCTTTGTGAAAGAAGACTTAACATCTTTTACACATCTTAAACTTAACAGTAATTCACAAAAACTGTAGTTATATCAATAATAATAACTTTCAGAAGGGCTCACTGCCGCCCTCTTGTGTATCTTCATGGAGCAAGAAGTTCTAAAAAGTTTAAATGCACTCAGGTGCCCAACAGAGAGATTTGGCTGTTTGTGGGGGGAACCAGGGCGATGTTAACTTCTGGGTTGGACTACAGAAACACCTCATCACCCTGCAGGACTCTACAGAGCCCACAAACCTGTACATTTCCTGAAAACCTTCAGTTCACAGTCGAGCTTGAAAACATCAGCACTGAGCTCGCAGGAGATTTTTGTCTCAAAGATTCTGTCTGAAAAGCTGAAAGGTAAAACAGTGCTTATTCTGTTAACTACTACATCTCCCATGAGGCTTTGACTCTGCTTCTTTGGGCTCGTGGACAGAAAAGCCCAGAGTCATGTGTTTTAATCTTCCAACATGCAGGTCACCATTAAATCTGCAGATTTTTGAACAGAGTTTGGTTTAACCTCCAGTGAGGAGTAAACAGAACTTGTCAGGACTAACATGGAGGCTGACAGGAACTGGACTTGGAGTTGGTGTCTCCTGCAGTGGGCGGTGGGGGGGGTTGTTGGGGGTAGGACAGAGTTTTTTGGAAGCTACATCACAGAGCAGGGTGTCCGACCCTGCGGCTGACCCGCCTCCATCTCCTCCACCTCCAGGATCATCCTCCTGAACACCTCCACCGCCGTCTGAGCACAGCAGAGAAAAGAGACATTTAACATGCATTTAACTTTTAAATTACATTTTCTGTAAATTGTATCTTCCTAAATTATTGTGTAAACCACATTAGAATTTTTCGCCTGCTGAACTTTTGAAAAAGAAAATCATGACATTCATGATATTTTCTGTACATTTTATCTCTAAATATTTGTCTGACTGCTGTTTCAAACCCTCCTTATTTATTGCCTAAAAACGCTCACATTTAAAGATACAGACGATATAAAATATCAGAATCAGCCTTAAAACTGTGAGAAGACGACGTCACACTGTTGACAAATGTCCATGTCTTCTTGCTAAACTGATGTAAAGTTCTCACCTGGTTTTCTTTGGCCGAAGACTCGAGGAAGGCGGCGTTCCAGCATGTAGTGAAAGTGCTGTGTTCCTCGTGAGACCTGAAGTATTACTGATATTGTGGTATGTGATTAAAAGAATACTGCGATACCTTATTTAGTCAGCATCAGGTGTAGCAGGTGTTCCAGGTAAAGCTCAGACGGCCTTCTGGGTTGACAGCGATGATGCTCTCAGCGCAGCATCAGGACCACACCTGCCGTCAGCTAACCAACCCCAGCTTGGGATGAGGTCTGACAGGAACTTCTCTTCATCTGTTCAGATACCCCCCCCCCGGTCCACGGTGTGTTTACGGTCCCTGGAGAACAGGCTTCAGACTGACAGGCGCCACAGCAACACGCCGACCTGCGGACAGACCCGGACCCGCTGCACCCGGACCCAGCTCTGACGCCACTCCGGCAGCCTCCGCTCATTCGACAGATCACGTTGGCGGACGTGTCACTCAGTGCCAGCCAATGGGAGGGCAGAGGACGACAGAGTGGGCGGGCGCTGCTGAGTTAGCTGCTGAGGCTAAGCTAGTTACCCTTCCTGCTGGACTTCGGACCTCCGTGTCTGAGCTTAAATGGCCGGCGTCGCCCTGAAGGTCTCCGCTGCGTGGCGTGCTGTCAGAGTAAGACGGTGAGACGTTAATGTGAGCGCTGTTATCGCGGTTCTGACTAACTTTGGGTCAAACCGGGTTAGAAAGCTCCTCGGTGACGGTGCAGAGTTAGCACGGGGGGGGGGCTCAGTTAGCGGGGCTGCCGGTGACCTTTGCTCCAGAGTCCCAGACCAGGATCACAGATGGGGGCACTGACAAAACCTGACGTTCAGACCGAGATCCCGTCTCGTTTCAGTCCATTCAGACTTTATTTGAAAGCTGGACAAATTCTGATCGATTTAATATGGTCAGGAGACGGCTCTCAGGGTCAGGAGACGGCTCTCAGGGTCAGGGTCAGGAGACGGCTCTCAGGGTCAGGAGACGGCTCTCAGGGTCAGGGTCAGGAGACGGCTCTCAGGGTCAGGGTCAGGGTCAGGAGACGGCTCTCAGGGTCAGGAGACGGCTCTCAGGGTCAGGAGACGGCTCTCAGGGTCAGGAGACGGCTCTCAGGGTCAGGAGACGGCTCTCAGGGTCAGGAGACGGCTCTCAGGGTCAGGAGACGGCTCTCAGGGTCAGGGTCAGGAGACGGCTCTCAGGGTCAGGGTCAGGAGACGGCTCTCAGGGTCAGGAGACGGCTCTCAGGGTCAGGGTCAGGAGACGGCTCTCAGGGTCAGGGTCAGGAGACGGCTCTCAGGGTCAGGAGACGGCTCTCAGGGTCAGGGTCAGGAGACGGCTCTCAGGGTCAGGGTCAGGAGACGGCTCTCAGGGTCAGGGTCAGGGTCAGGAGACGGCTCTCAGGGTCAGGGTCAGGGTCAGGAGACGGCTCTCAGGGTCAGGGTCAGGGTCAGGAGACGGCTCTCAGGGTCAGGAGACGGCTCTCAGGGTCAGGAGACGGCTCTCAGGGTCAGGGTCAGGAGACGGCTCCAGCCTCTCAGGGTCAGGGTCAGGAGACGGCTCTCAGGGTCAGGAGACGGCTCTCAGGGTCAGGAGACGGCTCCAGAATCTCAGGGTCAGGGTCAGGAGACGGCTCCAGCCTCTCAGGGTCAGGGTCAGGACGAGGGTCAGGGTCAGGTTAGGCTGGAGATCTCGGACTCGTGGGAAACGGCTAACGTGACAGATCCACGTGTATTTCCCAGCGTCATCACATGATTCAGGGTTCCTCTGTGATCCGGAGAGGAACACAGTTCAATCTGGGAAAGAGAGCTGCTGTTGGATCAGAGTCAGCAGAGAAACGTCCGGTATCTCGTCTACGTGGCGTCCAAGAACTCGGAGGACTGCAGAAAGCCCAGAGTAAGCTGGTTATTGAAACGCACTGACTGTTTTCGTTTGTGTCACCAGGTTCTCCGCCGTTCCCGGTCTGAAGGTCCACACCGCAGCCTCTCCGATGATGGGTGCGTATCAGCTGACGCCCGTCTGCGTCCACAGACCTAAATGTTCATTTCACCTTGGACACTTTCTGACATTTCAATCAATCGATCCATCGATCAGTCCAACTTTTATTTGTACAGCACCTTTCATGCATGTTAGAGTATTTCACAGTGCTTTACAGCGATAAGACGGCTTTAAAGTTTCTGCCTACAGACTAATTGTCGTCATGTTGTGGGAACGTGTGGAGTCAGATTTGTGTTGATATGATCAAACAAAACGTCTTAAATATCAAACAAAAATAAGAATTTGAGAGAATAAAACTCCAAAAGTCATCTCAAAAGTACAACTTGATGATTTGTGTAAACTGTTGATCTTTAACGTTATTGATAAGGTTGTTTTGTTCAATTCAGTTCAGTTTTATTTATATAGCATCATATCATAACAAAGAGCAGGAGCACGGGGGCAGCAGGTGGCTGCAACCACAGATCCAGACTCTACAGCTCCGGAGAGAGAGAGTTCACACTTCAGTTGTTAAGTTAGAAGTAAAGCTCACTTCGTCCGGGAACTTAAAAACTCATTAGCCAATGGGGACACACCCCTGATAAAACCCGCCCACGTGAGAGCTGCAAACAGAGCTGCAGTGAAGGACACGATCAATAAAGTTAAAGTTCGCTTCAGTGAGTTTGAGTTTGACTCCGGACCTGCAGAGGGCGCTGATCACACGTTGGCAGGACGGTTGCTGGTGATTCTGATGGCGGTGTGTGTGTGTGTGTGTGTGTGTGTGCGTGCAGGTGCGACGGTGGAGCAGTTTGAGCAGGCCAAGAGCAAACTGTCGACGCTGAAGAACGACCCGGGCAACGAGGTCAAACTGAAAATCTACGCTCTCTTCAAGCAGGTGGGAGATGTTCCAGATGTTCCAGATGTTCCGGCTCAGCCAGAGCAGCTGGCCTCTCTGAAGCGTGAAGTTCACTTTTCAGTTTGTTACTGACTTTGTCTGAAGACGTATGAAGCAAAAGGAGTTTTTCTTTGTAGCTGATGGGAGCGAGAGGAGGACGAGTCTCCTCCAGGGTTCAGCTCCCTCAAAAAACTACTCCACAACCTCTAAAACAGAGACTTACGATTTTAAACGAGCGATGACAGGAGGTGACCACAGGCCACACAGCCCTCATTGGCCAGCTCTGTGGCTCCGTTTTGGGGAAAGAAAAATGACGACCTAGTGAGGACAGAAGGCCGTAATGGAGAGAAAAATACAGGTTTTACCGGCTTAACGTGGACGTAGGCTCCTCTGTTTACACTCCAGATAAAAGATGGCGTGGGGAGTAACTGAGTAACTCATTTTATCCCAAACTATATAATACTGATTAAAATCTTCCCACAGTGTCACAACTTATTTTAAAGTCTAACATCTTGGTAAAATCCACCTTCTTCCTAATGCAGTTTGTGATGGAACATGAACTGGATAGCTGTTCAAATGCTTTCAAAGATGTCGAAGTTTGAATGATCGCCGATCATAAACATGCAGGACTCCATAATGACTCTAGCTACAGTATGTTAGATATTTATTACACATTAACCCTCCTCCTCCTCCTGCAGGCCTCTCAGGGTCCCTGCAACACTCCCAAACCAGGCATGCTGGACTTTGTCAACAAGGTGAAATGGGACACGTGGAAATCTCTGGGCTCCATGTCACAGGTACAGCTGCTCCAGGGTCTCACACTGGAGGTGATTCTCACCATCAGCCATTTTACATTCAGCAGCAGGTGAAACAGAAAGAGGAGATTCTGCTGCTTCCATGTTAAACTGGTGGAGCTGTAATCTATCTGCGAGTTTAATATGAATAAAGACCATAATAACGAGACCATTTCTCAATTTTCTGACATGTCATAGACCAAACTAAATAAGTCTGTGAAGTACTGAATGGTTGAAATATGTACGGAGCAGAAAGGTCAGATAAAGGAGCAGATTCACGTGGAGTTCACGGCCTCGCTGTCAGTTTACATCTTTAAACTCTGTGTCTCTCTCAGGATGAAGCCAGGCAGCAGTACTGCGACCTGATTGGCTCCCTGGTGGTGGGAGAAGGAGGAAGCTCCGCCCAGGTGGCTGCAGAGCCTGCTGGGAGTGGGACAACATACGAGACGCTCTTAGTCACCACGGAGGATGACATCACCACCATCAAACTGAACCGACCGGCCAAGAAGAACGCCATCACCACTGAGGTGTGTGTGTGTGTGTGTTACTAAATAACACTCTTCAAACAATTAAAAGCCCATAAATTGGCACATAAGATTTAGAGGAATGAACCTGTTGAGTTCTTATGCCTCCTGTTGACTCGTCAGTCTCTTGTCTTTCAGATGTACAATGAGATTATTGCAGCTCTGGAGCAGGCAGCTAAAGACGACTCCGTCATCACTGTTTTTACTGGTACACACACACACACACACACACACACACACACAGTTTTGAGTTTGTCTTTTGTTTGTTTGGTCTGATGTGTTGTGTTCATGTGTTCTGTATGTATTTTAATGTGTTCCTGTTCAAAGAACCTTAGAAAATATTAGAAAGTATGAATCCATCCATCCGTTTTCTGCTGCTGTTCTAGGACTACAATGTAGGACTTTGTTCCACCCAAAATTAACTCCAGAAATCAAGTGGTGACATTTAGGATGAGGTTACAGGAGTACTCCAGCAAACACGAGTCCACTAATCAATCAAAGCCCTGAAGACGAGACATGTTTTTAGATTTTCAGATACATTTGAAGTGAGATTCTTTGGAAACGTGTCTGAACTTCCTCTGTTTCCACACCCACACACAAACACACACACACACACACACACACACACACACACACACACACACACACACACACTTCACTGCAGGTGCTGGTGATTTTTACAGCAGTGGAAACGACCTGAGCAACTTCACCAAGATCCCTGAGGGAGGGGTGGAGGACATGGCCAAACGTGGTGGAGATCTGCTCAGGTGATCACTGACTGATTGACTCATTGATTGATTGATTGAGAAACTGGCTCACTGGTTGTTTGGCTGATCAGTTGACCTGCTGAGCTGCGGACTTGGACTTGGCCAGAATTGAGACTTGAAGGCTGATGAAGCCGAGGAGACTCGACTTAGTGACGCACACATATTGAAAAAGCGATGTTGTGCCTGATCAATAACATCACCAGAAAGCACACCTGAGGCCTGGACTACGAAGCAGGATTTGTGGTTAGCGAGATAACTTCAGGTTCAACTCTGGGTTTTCAGTACAATGACGGTGGTTCACTTCTTACCGGGGTACATCACCATGGTAACTGATGCTGCACGCCTAACCTGATCCGGAGCAGGTTATGTTCGAGATAACAGATCAACGCGTACTAAAGCCCCACCTACTGACCAATCAATTCTCTTAGAAAATGACATCACCAATAGAAAAGAAGCGGAGCTCGGTACGTGGATCATGAGAGGAACTCTGTTTATATGAGAGAGTTTCTTGTTGGAGGGACCGACTATCTGTGTCAGCTTCTTGCAAGAAATGTCAAAACCATTTCATTGTGCTTTTGTATCCTGATATCATCCTACAACAGAGACTGAAGCACTAAAGCCTTTTACTTGTTGTACAGTAAGCCTAATTACCGCTTTCAATTATATTTAGTTTTTATTTGCTTTTCACCACCGGAAAGAATCAAGCTAAACTTGTAGTATACACGCCATAAGAATACGAACTAAGCAATACATTAATTTAATGAAATACACAAATGTAAGTAGTCTATAGTCAGATCTACTCGTGCACTAATGATTGGGCAGTAATATCATAAGCGCGTTAATTTAACGTTACACATTCACACAGTCAGTGATTCTTACCAGCTGTCCTTCCTGCATTCAGCAGCTGCAGCTGTGCTGCTTTCAGCCTGGCTGATGTTTAACTTCTTCGTATTTCTCTAATATTACAGTTTGCTCTTCGTTTGTAAAGTATGCCGCTCTGCTGTCAGCACACCTGTCATGTTTGTGATTGGTCATATGCTGCAAACCCCGCCCCTTTCATGTGAACGCGCTCATGGCTTGATTGGGAAACCCTGGAGCTGACTTATCGAGTTGATAACCAGCGTCGTGTGACCGCTTAGCGTGGTCGCGGTTGTTCGGCTCAGTGAAGCCAGATAAGGAAAAGAGATCCTGGGTCTGTTGAACTGGCTTCGTAGTGCAGGCCTATATAACCTGCAGCAAAGTAAATTCAGTTGGGTCTTTGATTCTAAATTAGGGCTGCCAAGATTACGTCGACTATCAAAATCGTCGACAACTAATTTAATAATCGACGTCGTCGTTTATTTTTTGAAGCTTTGTTTTTCTCTCCAAACTGCCGCTGTAGCTTCCGCTGCCTTGTCTGCCTTTCTGTCCTTGACGCACATGCGCAGTAGTGGTAATCGGGGTCAGCCGTGGTGTCACCTGAAAAGTTCTGCCCAGTATCAACAGTATCGTGGCTAGCTGCAAACGGAGCGTTTTATCAAGAGAAATGAAAAGAATGTGCAATGCAAAATCTGCAAGGCAGAACTTGCCTTCCATGGGAGCACTACAGCGATGCACGAGCATTTGAAAAGAAAGCACGTTGTTGTAGCTGAATCCGATTCTGACGAAGAGGGACAGTTAGCTGCTCACATTAACGTCAACAGCGAGCTACTTACTTATATTGACAGCTGTAAACGTTAACATTAACGATGACGATTTCATGTTATGTGTTTGCTGTAACGTTATAACAGTGACGTCATGTTTGAATAGGAAACGTGATAACGCTAATGTTTTATAAACACGTTCCTTTGTTACCAAGGCAACAACATGCACACCTGGGCAGGTAAATGTCCTGACTGAAGCAATCTGGAACATGTTGGTGACGGACATGAGACCCCTGTCCGTGGTTGGCGATGAAGCTGCTACAAGCTGCAAAGTTCATTAAAAGTTGAATGGACTGTCGTCTTCATTGTCTTTATTTGTTAGTTAGCACATACCTTAAACACTTCAAGCTGGAAGCTGATGATGGTTATATAAGAGCAGCTGCATGCTGGTGCCATAAGCTGCAATTTACGTACGATCCGATTAGTCGACTAATCGCAAAAATAATCGGTGACTAGTCGATTATCAAAATAATCGTTTGTGGCATCCCTATTCTAAATACATGCAGCACTTATTCATGTGCTCCTTCCTGCTTTCAGTTATTTGCAGAGCTCCTTTTTGTTAGATATTTAAGATTATTATGAATCTGTCTGAATTTGTCTCTTGTACTCATTATTAGAAATAACAGGACTCCTCCCGCCTGCTTCAGGATTCTGCCTGAGGAGTTTAGTTCAGCCTAAAAGCTGAACCTTGATGTTAACTTGAATACAGAACAACATGTCTGCGTGCGTCCAGCTCATCATCAATCGCCTCTCAGGGATTTAGATTTACCAAAAGTCCATCATGACACAAGTCTGTGTGGCTGCCAATCTAAACTAATCTTTGTAATGTTAAACAGTAACTCTGGTATGTTTAAACCTGGGCCCTATTTTTACACATTTTGGGCTCTATACTAATATGTACCAAAGGTTTGGAATTAGCCCAGTAGATCGCCTCCACCAGCGGCCGTGAACGGGCTTGTGTCCACTAAAAGTGCTTGTTTTTAACACTGACTCTGGTTCAGACTGTTATTCTAAGAGTCTGACAACATTATGGAAAGGATCCCTACAGACACGGAGCTTTCTGTTAAAGGGTAAGATCCTTTTTGTTTAACCAGAAACAGAAAGTCCCGCTCTGAAATCTCGCAAGAGGTCGAGTTGTTGCAGGAAGTCGACGGTGGAAACGTGAGTCAGAGCAGGAGAGAAGAGTTTACACAGAGGAGCTTCCTGCAACAACAAAATCTCGCGAGACTTTCTGTTTCTGGTTGAACAAAAGGATCTGACTCTTTAACAAACAGTCTGTCTGTCTCTGCCATCAGGCAACACACTTCCAGCCTGTTGAATATCTGCAGTACTCGCACTGAAATGAAGATTTCAGTCATTCTTAAAATAAAGCTAGTCACAGAAATTAGTTTCTTTTTTTCTGATTCACATTTCTGTCGAATGAATACTTTGTCTTGTGACTAACAAACATAATCAGTCAGGCTGTGGTAACATGACGTCTGGCAGTGTTTCTGCACTTCTAAACTTTTTATAAAATTGCTATTTTTGTTTGATTCATTTGAAAAATAATAAAATCTGTAATAAATCGTCACTATCAGCTGATTTCTGAAACATTTCTCACACGGGATTCATGGATGCCAGGAAAGCCTGTTGTATCTCAGTTTAAGGCCATAAAAATAATAAATAATATTAATAAACACTTTTGGTCAGACTTCGAGACTCATTCTCTCTTCCTTTTCTCCACAGGAAGTATGTGAAGGCCTACATTGACTTCCCGAAGCCGCTGGTTGCCGTGGTGAACGGACCGGCTGTAGGAATCCCAGTCACAGTGCTGGGACTCTTCGACCTGGTCTACGCTACAGAGAGGGTACACACACACACACACACACACACACACACCAGATGTTTCTTTGAGTTCATCACAATAATCTCTACCTCTCTCTGTCAGGCCACCTTCCAGACTCCGTTCAGTCAGCTGGGTCAGAGCGCTGAAGGCTGCTCCTCCTACACCTTCCCCAAAATAATGGGCACCGCCAAGGTACACACACACACACACAGCAGTGGTTGATGGAGATAAACAGCAGGTACAGGTAACTCTCGCTGCCATTAAACCACCACAGAAGAAGAAGAAGAGTCTTTGTTCTGCAGAGTTTGGGTCCTTGTTGTTTAATGTATTGTTTAATCCCCCCCCCCCTGCCCCAGGCCAGTGAGATGCTGCTGTTCAACAAGAAGCTGACGGCGGTTCAGGCCTGTGAACTCGGTCTGGTCACTGAGGTTTTCCCTGACAGCAGCTTCCAGTCGGAGGTTTGGAGCAGACTGAAGGCCTACGCCAAGCTACCTCCCAATGTACAGACACACACACACACACACGGTTACAGAGAAATACAAACCCGTATTAATAATGAGCCTCTAAAATCTGCATTTTACACGACACTGAATGTGTCGCAGCATTTCTGCTAAACTGGATTAATACATGGATTCAAACAGACATGTAATTAACTGTCTGTCTCTCTCTCTGTGTCTGTCTGTCTCTCTCTCTCTGTCTGTCTCTCAGTCTCTGGCTCTCTCTAAACAGCTGATCCGGTCGATGGAGAAGGAGCGTCTCCACGCGGTGAACGACGCCGAGGTGGAGCGTCTGATGGAGCGCTGGACGTCAGACGAGTGTTTCAACGCCGTCATGAACTTCTTCCAGGCCAAGGCCAAGCTCTGAGAGACCGGAGGTGTGTGTGTGTGTGTGTGTGTTTCTGACATGAGCAGAGAGGGTAAATAATCATTTTAAATGTTGTGAGCTGCGGTAGAAGCAGGTCGGTCCTCCAGGACTGAAATCATTTAACTCTTGATTTAACCCACTCATTTAGTTCTTCTTCATGGGTTTTATTTGGCCGCATGCAAGAAGCTCCCAGACAAACAGATCCATTCTTAAATGGTCCGTACAAACAAAGGTGGATTGACTGCTTTGAGGTTTCCTGGACAACATGCGAGGGTTAGTAATGGCGGTGAAGCTTCTTGTGTCACAGGTTGGATCCCTCGGCCTTCTGAGGTTGGTTTTTATTTTTCACTTGGATCCTGTTCCATGCTGACAAAATCTACTCGACTCATATCTACTAAACAAGATAAATGAATGTGATTCTTAAATGGATTATAAGAATATTGAAGGTCCTGGCCTGTAAAACGTTTACTTCTTTAGGACTTTAGCTACTTACACATGTTGGAAGCTGAATTAGATTCAATTCTGGATTCAGACGCCAACGGCAGCCAATCATGGAGCAGCACTGACGAGCTCTCCAGCTGTGGGAAACACTGAGGGACCACTTCAACAAACCATCACTGTAGAGATGATTTCAGTGTTGTCTGTCAGACTCACTTCACCATCGAACGTTTTGTAATGTTTCTCTGCCTTAAACGCTTTGTAACATCTTTCAGAGGGGACTCCTCTTTCTCTTCACTCTGTCCGTTCAATAAAAGCAGAATTTGTAATTATTCAAAGTGGGGGAGTCGTGTTTTATGTAAATGCAGCACAGGTTACCATGGAGATCTACCTGGTTAAGCCTGAGCCAGCTCTGTGGTGCCAGAGGACCCGGGTTAAACCTCGTTACGCGCCGTTTCTTCAGTCTTCAAAGGCCGTCCAATCTCTTCAAATACAACCTTTTCCCGAATTCGGAGGATCCAACAGCTGCATCCTTCGCTACCCGACATATCCCAAGATTCACTGCGCCAAGAGAACATGTCGTCCCCAAACGTCCCATCAACAGCGCCCGTGCAAGATTACACTTTTTAAGTGTGAGTATTGGCTTTCAACTCACTCGAATAGCTAACGATACAAAGGTTAAAAAGCCTGACACCTCAACTGCAGCTGTCAGGGTTGCTAGGCGACAGGAGCGGTGCTTCGTGATGCTGTTGACGCAATCAGGAGGTCCTCCGTAGACCGAAGCATGCGGCCCCTGAACTGAGACATGGCTGCTGCCTCCAGCATTGATTCTCCCTGACCAATCACTGGAGACCAACGTATCCGCCTGAATCTAACATCGGTTTAAGTCGACGCAGACGCGTAGCCATTCCAACATACTGGTTTTGCTGGGATTTATAAGTGGAGCGAAGTAAAAAACTACGATGTCGGCTGATTTTGAGAAGACATGACGATCAGATTTCAAAGTAATTGGTGCTTTTAATTGATTTACGATCGCAGCGTCTAGTTTGTCCATAGCGGTCGCTGTTGTTATTACTCCTCCTTGTTTATGCCACACAGCTTCTTAACGATGTTAGTCCCGCCCCATGGTGCTGATTGGCTAATTGTTAGTCCCCCTGCGGTGCTCATTGGACCGATTGCTTTTCAACCGAGAAGCTGCCGTTTCTTGTCCTGATGCCGGACCAGAAGCAGTCGACTGGGTGGAGCGGGCGAAGTCAGGTCTGGACCCAGGCAATGTTAGTCTGGATCCGGGTTCAGGCCTCAGGTGATCACATGATGTGTCCTTTAACAAAGAGAAAAACTCGTCAGCAGATACAATCCATGTTTATATTAAACACACAACATGACATCATAGTAAATGAGAGGAAAAGACCACGTCAAAGAAGCCGTGATAGAGGTGAGTGAATTTCAGCAGGACTAGTTTCTTCTTCTGCATGTAGTTTCACAGCTGATCCACCAGGTGGCAGCACTCACCTGTACATAAAGCACAGAGCAGCCCTCAGACTTACCATAATGCTACTGCAGTTCCCTGGGGCTGGGGGTGGTGTTTGTTCTTTGAATGTGTGAATGTTTCTCAGATTTAAACCACAAACAGCATGAAGTTCTCACATGAAGTCAAACCTCTTTGTGGATCCAGATGGAAGCACAAGAAGTGAAACAGGAAATTATAAGTTTGAGTGAAGTCATTAAGTAATCAGAGGGGAACAAGATAAGTGGAGTGCAGCTTCATTTGCACCTTTTTTAATAGTATAAAGCTGCAAGGAACCTGAAATAAATAAACGTCACATACCTTTAGTCATAATCACTCAAAATATTATAGAACAGTTCAAGGCTGAAAGAAATATTGTTTCACTGTTTATTCACAAATAAAGCAGACAAATGTAAGAAATAAAACTAATAGTTTATTTACATATAAAGTGATCTGATCTTTTTCATTGACTAAATCACTGAAAATATTAATACTCGGTATTAAGGACGATTCAAACATGCAGTGTGAGTTAACACAACGTACAAGATGAATAAAACACCTTTTTAAAGTGACTGATGGCTGCTCCATGTCAGAGGCTCACGCTGCCAATTTAACTGAGTTTAAGATCAGTGACAATTACAGAAGGAGATTCAGTCTTTAAGAGGAAGCTTTAGTTAGAATTGTTCCTGTATAAAACTTTAAATTATAGTATTGATGTTATTTTTCTTAAAAGATTTTGATTTCTCACTGACTACTTATTCTGAAAAACACAATATTCCTACTGAGCTGTTTACATGATGAAGATGAATCATCATCCATGCAGCCTTGTTGGACCGTGTGAACTCAGCCTCCCTCTTTCATTCGTTCCTTCTTTAAAGGTCGGCTTTGTGATATTTAACCTGTTGATCTCCAAGTCTTTCATCATGTTTAACAGCAGCTGTGTTTCTCCTTGTCTTGTGTGCCTGCATCTCTACCTCAGCCCTGCTAACTATTGGCTGGTTGGTTTGTTTCCAGCACAGAGCTGACCGGAAACAGGAAGAGGCTGTGAACGAGCTGTATACATGTCCAAAGAACGCTGCTAAAACCTGAACAATATCTGCACATTCAGAATATCCAAACGGATATCCATGCTGTTTACATGAGCCGGATCACATTCAGAATAATGGTGTAAAATCATTAAAAAACCCGTTCAGCCGCTCTGACCTCGCTCTGCTCTGCGCTGAAGCCTCAACAGGAAGCAGGACGGGTTCATCTCTCTGGGTTGTGGCCCCTGCGGGTCACCGTACTTAAATTCCATTGTTGTCATATTTAACAATGCCGTCCTGAGCTTTGGGGCGTCCAGCCGGGTCTGCAGAGGCCTTTTAGCTCTTGTGTATTTATGAGGGCCGTCACAGAGCTTTTCTTTTTTCTCTTCAGTCTGAAACATGTCGGGCTCTGCAGCCTCCCCAGAGCACAGAACACAAACCCCCCCCGAATAAATCTCAGCTCGGCCCCCTGCCTGGATCTGGATCTGGACCGTACGGAGAAATAAGATCCAGAAAGCAGTGAATGTACCTGTCGCTGCTGTGACAAACTCCGCCGAGTTTAAACTCCAACAGAACGTCTGCAGGAGGCCGACGTGGAGCAGGAAGAGGAGGAAGCTTTCAGACAGGTGGAATTTATATTTCAACATTCAAACAGTTCAAACATCCATCTGTGCAGAATCAGGGAATGTTTTATAGTCTGGATCCACATTTACATAATAATGTAATCAAACGATAAATGCTGCCAGCTGTTTTAATTAAATTTCCTGGAAATTTCCTCAGAGGTTCGCAGGAAACCACCGACCTGAAAAACAAACTGTTTCCAGGAATTTTACTGAGATAAACTTTCATAATTAATTTGCTAATGAATTTGTGCATCGTGACGTTAAGCAGCAGACTCATTCAGAGCAGACAAGGTGTGTTGGAGTTGTTGGTGACATTTAAGAACAGTGTGATTTCATGTTCTTCTGCTGCATCAGTTTAATAAGGTCTGGCTTGTTTGAACCCCATGTGGATGAGAAGTCCCTAAAGTGGAAAACATCGTCAACTGTGACCAAATCTCCAGAACAGCTAGCTACTAAAGGGACCTTGTGCTGAGATCCAAGTGAAGAATGAACTCAGCGAATCTGAATCTCATCCGAGCTCTGATTAACAATATAAATGGATCCTTGTTGGGATTAAATCTTAATATACGACACATCATACAAGAACAAGACCGGCAGCTGTTAACGGCTCTAAAGTAGGAAAGAAACTCGGACTGATATCAGTTCCTTCCAGCACACATCCCCGACCAGGTGGTCCTGGTCAGACGACAAAAACCGCGATGTGCACAGAAAACTGAAACCAAGTAAAATTTCTATTTAACTGATGTGTGCACATTTAAGAGTCTATTTCTCCTTCTAATGGTTCTAATCTAAAGGTTTGGTCGGGTTTTGGGTTTGAAATGGTTTTAAACACGTGACGGTGTTAAAAATATTCTATTTAAATGCACTCATAAATCATTAACAAGAACTTAAATTAAAATACTTTGTGTTCTTTTTTCCACTGGACGAAGAGTCTGTAGTCATTGTGTATTATTTTAACAAAATTGATCAAAAACAAGGGGTCAGTCCCGAGTGGTTCATTCACTTCATTGGCATCAGTCTCCTGAGTCGAATGTTCTGTGCACATAATCAATAGGATGCAAATCAGAATCAATCAAAACAGTATTTCCCTTCCGGTGAAGATCCACCGACCCATGGACGAGTAAAAGCTATAAATCCTTCATGTGATGTTTTGACATGTAGAAGTAATATAACGTCTCTAACAACATGATTAATAGATTCAAACATGCCTTGCGCTCCCTCCTTGCCTTGCGGTCGGCCATGTTTGCTGAAAAAGGCGGAGTGGCTCTGCTACAGTCCCCTTCAGATGACGTGGAACACTGTGATTGGCTTATAGACATCCAGTGGAAACACTGAGACTGAACCAGACAGGAAATGTGCTGCAAACCCAAAACCAGGAGCTAAAAGAGGCTAAAAAGCTCAGCTGCAGAGACGGAGACAGTTTGACACTGAACGTCATTTGATTCATTGTTGATATAAACATACTGATGAGTGCAGCTTTAAGATCACTGAGGAAGAAAAGCTATTGGACTCATTGTTGGTGTGATTTCTTCGACTTTTACAGGTTAAACATGTTTTGATTAATTTCTCAGGAACATGTGAGCAACAGCAGCTGCTCAGATTTATTCCATAGAGGAAGAAACGTAATATATTCCTGCACAATAGCGTTTTCAATCCAGGCGGAACATTTTCTGAGATTACAGTTTGGGGAATAATTACTCTGTCAGAATCAGATCACGGACGCCTCCACTTCTTTTAAATAATCCTAAAGAGAGCCGGTGTGTTCACTGTCTGTCAGTCACTGTGTGGCCTGTTGGGCGGGGGGGGGGCATCCTTCAAGTGAAATACTAGACAGGTGTCTGGAAAAAAACTGCTGCCAAGTCTGCACTTTTACCACCCGCTCATCCCCTTCCTCCCTCCTCTCCCTCATTCCTCGACCCATCAGTCACCGACGTTTTTGTGGCGTGTTCAGTCTCTTATTGTGAGCAGTTTCACAAAACAGCAAACTGGACAGATGAACCTTTACAGCCCGCAGAGTCGTTGATCAAAACTTGTCAGTCTGGGTTGGACGAGGGCTCGTAAAATCACATAGTCAGTGTTCGCTGCCTCCTACAGCAGACATTTCTGTCCTACTAAACTGCCCAATACAACGTAAATATCGCCTGGTTTCTATTAACTCGCAAAGTGCTGCGTTCCTGTTCTCAACACTCGTATGAAGGTAGTCGGGTGGAGGTCGGGGTTCACATCCTGAGTCTTAAATCCTTTTGGTAAAGGTTCACGAAAGGTCAAGCTTTTGGTTAAATATTGAAAAATTCAACATGCTTTAAGTCAGTTTTGAGTTTTTCAATATTGAACCGAGATGACGATCTTTCATTTACCTTAAAGTGCTCTGACTCACCTGAGCGGTGTTCATGGTGGTTTAGTTGTTTTGCCGATATTTTGGTTAACGATGTTTCCTCATTAAGTTGATGAAAACGTGCTGGAATCTGCAGTGTCATGTTTCTCTTCAAATCAAATCAAATCCCATTTATTCGTTAGTACCTGGCTCCAGAAAGCAACTAACAAATAAAAGAACAGAATCAAATAAACCAAATGAAATCAAATATTTTACAAAACAGACAGTAAAGCAATATGTCCGTATGTTTCAGAAGACATATACGACGGCCATCTTTGAAATCAGTACGACGTAACTGTTTGCAGCAGGGTGGCAGGCTGACGGATCATGCTGTATTGGAAACTGTATTGAAGTAAAAGTACTTAACGCTGCCCTGTAGAGTTTTCTGCTAAACTAAAGCAGTTCTGCCAACTCATGTGGAACAGATTAAATAAATATGAACAGCAGCCATGTTTGGTGTCTGAGCTCGATGTTTCTGTGCCTTCCCACCCGGGCGCAGGTAGACTACAGGTGGAGGTGGGGCTCCTGACAAGCTAACAGACGTAGCAGCCGCACAGCCGATCATTATCATTGTGCTATGGTCCAGGTTGAGAAAACACTTTTTAAAATTCAGAACTTTTCAGTGAATCATCTCGATCATGAGGAAGAACTGGACAAAGAGCTGTTTGACAGGGTAACAGCCTCTCTCCTGTGGTTTGGGTGTAACTGTAGATCGGTGGAGCGGAGGGGTGATTTCCCTTAAACTGCCAATCATACGAGCCGGATGACGGGCGCTCCCTGAAGGGACCAATCATCAATCAGTCGCCATGACATCGGCCCGATGACCCGTCATCTGTCAGAGAAAGAGAAAGAGGGGTGAAGAAGAAGTCCTTCCTCGTGCTTTACGTCTTTTTCTCCTTTTTTTAAGCCACTTTGTCTTTATTTTGCATTTTATTTCTGTTTTTAAATACAATTGATTCATTGATTTATTAACAAACATGAAGAGAGAAAAGGAAACATAAAGATGGAGATATGGGAAGAGGGAAAACAGAGAAAAGGGGATAGAAAGGAAGAAGATGAGAAAGAGGTGAAAAGATGAGAGATAATGAGGAGGGAAAGGAAGAAAAGATTAGAGCAGGAAAAATAAAAGAAGAGCCGCAGAAAATAGGAGAAGCATGAACGAGGGAAGGAAGACGATGAAGGAATGTGGCAGAAACAGAAAAGGACAAGACTGAAGTGGTTTAAGAACAAGAAGAAAAAAAGTGAAGAGGAAGAGGAAAAGACTCGTCCGTCTTCATCCTCCATTAGCCGAGATCTCCATTAGCTGCTGATGGATCGTCGTCAGGAGAGACGTCGGCCTCCAGAGGTCTAAGGTCACCGAGCTCTGCCTGCCTTTATTTTCTGTCTCTTCCATCTTCACCTTCGTCTTCATACCTCTTCTCCTTCTCCTCACGCTCTTTTTTAATCAAGTCCTTTCTGTATAAATGTGTCCTAAATTCTTATAATGCCTGTTTATATTGTTTATCAGAGATCAGCATGAGCTGGCGTCCTGACAACTGGAGCAACTGATGTAAGCTGAAAACGTCAGATAAGGAGGTACTCTACCCATTATTGATCAACGCATCAGACTCTACTTCAGCTGAGGTCTAACAGGCAGAAGTTGCATTGTGTCTTTCTGTTGGAGATCACATTCAGATCAGACTACGAGATAAATGAACCCGTGATCACGGCCGTCCTCGGCTTCTGTAAAATACAAATTGCACATGAACAGGAGAAATAAATGACACAATAATCCGTCCAGTAGTTGTTGAGATGTCTCACTGCACCAATATGTTGAACGGACAGATGGACACTTGATCAGGCTGGAAAGTGTGTGATCAGCAGTGTGTCTTCCAGGTGAACATTAAAACAGGCCACAGCAAGGGGAGTTCAGGTGAAGTTCATCAGGGACTTTATGAGAAGCTGTTTTCCTGCCTGAGCTCGGTACGTCGTGAGCAGCTCCAACACGGACCATTAACCATAACATCCACACATAACCTCCAGATCAACACTCACAGATCAACACTAATGTACAGAGCGGTCCTCAGAGAGACGGAAATGCTGCAGGGCGAGGAGAGGGTGAACAGGTTCAAAGCAAACAACCGGAGAAAGAGACAATGCTGCATTCAAGTCTGCTGGGAATAACCGTCGAAAGAGGTTAAAAGCGTTGACTTGGAAGAGTGTTTATGTTTGAGGTCGTTTGAAGCGTCAGACTGGAGGTTTCTCTTCGTGATTGTTTCACGCTGCAGACACTCAGCTGGTGGCTTCATGTGTTCAACTGTAGCTGCAATGCATTCTGGTCTCTGGTCTGCCTCTGTGAGTCGTTCATCTTTTGTTTCTGACTTTTCAACCGGGAGAAATGAATGGACATTTTACTTAATGGAAAAGACCTTTCTCTACAGTTTTCTGAACCAGTTTATGAAGGAAAAGTGATTGAAATGTGCAGGTTGTATGGCGGTGACAGGAAGTAGGACGGTCGGTTCTTCCTGATTAAAAGGGATGTTTCTCTTTCTCTTCCTTCTTTTGTGCATCACCTCCCTTCATCATTTTTTACCTCAACTCTCTCTCCAGTGATAAACTGCTTCCTCTGCTTGTCTGCAGGTGGAGTTTGATTTAAAGGAGGAGCAGGTGGTGAGAGAGAGGTGGGAGCTACACTACATTTTCCTTTTCCTTTTATCGTCTAAATCAATTCTCCTCTCTTCCTACTCTTTCTCCTCTCACATTTAAAGAAAGACACAGGAGAGAAAGACAAAAGGTAGAAGGAAAGCAAACCGGAAGTAAAGAGGAGGAAAGACTAGAAAGTAGGAGAGAGGGAAGGGAGGAGAAGGTGACATCTTCTTTCTGAGTCATTTCTTGTACATAACAAGGTGACGAGAGAACAGATGTGCAGCTGCAGACACATTTTACTGCTCCATAACTGACTGTAGGGAGGAGGAGGAGGAGGAGACACGGGAGGAAAGTAAATGAAAGAAGAGGAGATGAAAGAAAAGGACAGAGGAGAAGAGAGGAGGAACGCAGAGGAGAGGATGCAGAAATAAAAATGAGGAGAGGAGATGAAAGGAAACGAGAGAAGAGGAAGTAAGAGGAGGAATCAAGGAAAGTAGAAGAGCAGATGAAAAGACAGGAGGAAGCAAGAGAGGAGACGAGAGAAGGAAAAGAGGAAATGAGAGGAGGAAAGAAGGAGAGAAAGGGAAAGCAGGAGATGAGAGGAAATAAGGAATGGAAAGGAGGAGAGGTGATAAAAAAGGAGAAACAAAGGCCTCCCTTGAGATGAGAGGAAAGCAGGAAGCGAGAGGACAGGAGAGGAGGAGAGAGGAGAGAAGGAAATGAGGAAATGAGAGGAGAGGAAACAAAGAGGGAAGGAAATAAGAGGAGAGAAAAGAAGGAACGGAGAGGAGATGAAAGGATAGAAGAGGAAAGGAGAGAAGGATAGGAGACATGGAAGAGAAGAAGAAAAGAAGTGGAGCAATCAGTTATAGAAAGGAAAGGAGAGAAGTTCATCAGGAGGTAGAGGAGGTGAAAACAGGAGAAGCAGATGTTGGACTGAAGGAGGAGGGAGGACAGAAGAAAGACAGACGGGGGTGAAGGTGAGAGGTGGGCGAGAGAGGTCTTAGAGAAGAGAGAGAGAGAGGAAAGACAGGAAGTCATAGATTCTGTTTTTACAGCTTCAGTGGAGAACAACGGAAACATGAAGGAACTGAGAAGTGAAGCGAGAAACAAACTTTACATTAAAACACTTCTGAAACTCTCCTGGTTAAACGATAGGTGCAACGGAAGCAGACTGGAAGAATAAAAGCTGGCGTCCATGAAGCCTGTGAGTCAGAGTGAAGGGCTGAAAACATCAGGTGTGTGTGGAGCGATGAGGAGGCTGTAACCTTCCTCACATGAACACATGAAACTAACAAAAAGCTCGTATCTCCGTCATGTTCTTCACATGGTTTTCCATCGTCTGAGCTTTGACTGCAGCTCTTTGAATGACGTCATCTTCTTCTTCTGTGGTGGTTTAATGGCAGCGACTGGAGGATTAGCTCCACCTGCTGTTTACCTCCATCAACCAATCAGCTCGTGTTCACACAGCAGCAGTGGGTGGAGACAAGCGTTCACTGGAAACCTGGCTAATGAGAGGTTAGTGGCTGAGCTAACGTCACCCAACCATCTTCAGCCAAACCAGCGTCCATTCACTTGTTTTACGTTCTGCTGAACGTAAATCTTTACATTTCACCAGCTTCATGATTTAAAAACCTGTGTTTCCCCACGTTTATCTTAATGGGAAGTGATGTTCACGTCAACATCAAGTCAGAATCTCAATATAAATCTGACTTGATAATATGCAAATGCCCAAAAATCCAAACAAACGCTCACGTCTGCCAAAGTCGTGAGTCGCCCCTGTATTAGGTACACTGAACCAAACAAAAGGAGGCGTGTTGTGGATCTCGTCCTCTGCTCGGAGGGTGAGGAGCTCCTGGACCTTGTTGTCCCCCCAGTTCACAGACATTTTCTGTTGCTGTAGGTTAGCTGCTAACTTCTTCTTCTTCTTCTTCTTTGAGTTAGCTGCTAACTGCTGCTAGCTGCTGTTTAACTCCCCCGGTGGTGAGTCGCACACATACCACGTCATCAAAACATCACACCACCATCCCGTCCTGCCGGCTCCCCCATTTCCACAGTCGATTGGGCTCTGTTGCTTCCTGAAAGGCAGAACAACAATAATAATAATACTAATAATCTTTATTTATAGAGCACTTTTCTAAAACCACTTTACAAAGTGCTTCACACAAGGCAACAAGTTCACAACAAGCAGATCATCACATTTTCCAATAAATGAATAACAAGTAAAATAAAACAAATGAACAAATAAAACAAGAAAACAAATACAAACCAGCAAAAACTGTAGTCAATAAAATCAAGAAAAATTAGGAAAAGCTCTCCGATAAAAGTATGTTTTAAGAAAAGATTTAAAGAGGTCACTGATTCTGCTGACCTGATTTCATCAGGCAGCTCGGTCCAGAGCTTTTGGGGCTCTGACTGCAGATGCTCTGTCACCTCTAGCTTTCAGCCGTGCTTCGGAAACAGATAAAAGACCTCTGCCCGAGGATCTCAGGCTACGTACTGGCTTGTATGCAACTAGGAGGTCAGATATGTAGGATGGAGACAGGCCATGGAGAGCCTTAAAAGTTAACAGTAAAATCTTAAAATCTATTCTAAAACATACTGGGAGCCAATGCAAGGAGGCTAAAACAGGCGTAATGTGGTCACTTCTCCTGGATCTTGTTAAAAGCCTGGCAGCTGAGTTCTGTACAGTCTGGAGCCGATTAATAGGTTTTTGGTTGAGGCAGGTGAAGAGGCTTATGACGGCATGTCACTGCCAAAATCCAAACAGCCACGCACGCATATTATTTTTGCGAGCGCTTTCACAGCACTCGCGCGCAATGCTTTAAGCGCGCGCAGCTCTCCTGCTCGCAAAACTTTCACCTGCTCGCTCGCGAGTGGATTTTCTTTTTGGCAGTAAGTGGGCAGATCCAGTCACCATTGGACCCCTAAATATAATTGGTCACAGTCCTCGTCTTTTAGGATTAGACGTTGTCTTTGTCTCGGCTCAAGTACAAAAGAAAGGAAGAAGATACACTGAAGAAATGGATGTGGAAACGCTATTTCATTTTACTAGTTTCATAATGCTACATTTACATTTTACTATGAGAGAAACGGTCCTGAATTCTTACACTAACCCCCCATTATCTGATTAGCTAATTAGCTAGCTAACATTAGTTTCAGTGTTCGTACGTTTAATACAGATGGCAAGGAGGAATAATGGCGCAACATTCCCGCCTTGAACAGGCTGAATAAAAGGTGCTTCTGGGAGGTGCTGCCTCTCTAAAACTGAACATCATAACCTTCATGAAGGGAGGAGATAGGGCAGGCAGGACTGCTGCATTAGTTCAACAAGTTTGCCGACACTGAGCCAACTCGCTTTGAATAGAAATAAAGTATAAACAGCAGAACCAAACCTTTTCTGTCGTGATGTCTGAACCAGTTCGGTTCAGGTTTTCTTTAGGTTGGTTGGATGGAAACTATTCTGTCTCTTTGCAGTAGTTTGTGTTGAAGGTGTTTAAGTTTGTGGTGATTTAAGGCATCTGTCCTGAGCTGACTCCGCTCCGCAGTAATCCACCTGTACAGATGGAGGTTATCCAGGGAGAGATCAGAACGAGTTCATATGAGCATCAGGGTTGCTCGCACACTGAACCAATCAGATTGATGCATTTCTAGGTTGAGTTCCTCCAAAGTTTAATGGGGACAGAAGATAAAACTTCACAGCAGAAAAACAAAGAAAGAAGAGCTGAATTCACCTGAGCCGGCCTCCGAACATCAAACCAGGACGCTGACGAGGAGGAGGAGCAGCAGGAGGAGGAGGAGGAGGAGCAGCAGGAGGAGCAACAGCAGCAGCAGGAGGAGGAGGAGGAGGGGCAGCAGCAGGAGGAGGAGGAGGAGCAGCAGGAGGAGGAGGAGGAGAAGGAGGAACAGCAGCAGGAGGAGGAGAAGGAAAAGGGAGGGAGGAATGGGAGGGAGTGGGAACAGGATGATGATGACAAAACCGCCGCCGCTGCTGATGATGATGACAGCCGGCCACGATGATGATGACAGCCTATTTAAACGCCGCCAGATGATGATATTGTTCGCCGCCGCTGGCGATGATGACAGCCTGATTTATTGCCGCCATGACCATTGCCGGCGATGATGATGATTTATCGTCAACCATGATGATGATGACTTATCGCCGCTGGCGATGATGGATATTGTCGCCGCCGCTGGCGATGATGATGATGATATTGCCGCCGCTTGCCGCGATGACAAAATTGCCGCCGCTGGCGATGATGATGACAGCCGCCAGCTGCTGGCGATGATATAAACAGCGATGATGATGATGATGACACCGCCGCCGTTGGCGATGACGAGCGATGGCGATGATGATGATGACACCGGCTGCCGTTGGCGATGACGCTATCGCCGCCGCCGCTGGCGATGATGGCGATGATGACAGCCTGTTGCCACAGGATGATGGCTGCTTACAAGCAGCAGAGATGATGATGGAGGACAGCCTGTTAAGCGTTATGATAGAGGAGGAGCAGCAAAACAGATGATGCATTTATTGCTGCTGGCGATGATGATGATGATACTGCTGCCGTTATGATATGACAGCTGTTGCTGTTGAGATGACGAGCTGCTGCTGCTGGCTATGATGATGATGATGACAGTCGCTGCTATGATGATGATGCCGTTGCTGGCGATGATGAGCGAGATGACAGCCATGTTGCTGGCGGATGATATTTATTTCAGCAGCGGCGATGATGATGAGATGATGCAAATCGACAAACAGCGATACCCGGCCGATGCAGCCGAAACCACTAACCCAGCACTCAGCGTTTGAACCCGATCCTCTCAGCTCTCTGCGATAAAACCAAACAGACAAACAAAACGACCACATCGCGGAAATATAATTAATAAAAAATGTAATTTATGTATAATGAATTAAAAGATAAAAAATACATTAATAAAAAATGCAAAAATAAATACATTAACTAAATAATGAATAAAACAAAAATGTAATTATAAATAATAAAATATAATAACTAACATAAATACTGTAAAGTTGTAATTACAAAATCTGAAATAGCTGATGTAACTAAATAAATGTAAAAACAAAACAAAAAAATATAAATAAAAAATACAAAAATAAAATGCTAAATTCATAACATTTGTATTTTAAATGTAATAAAAATAAATTTAAATACAAAAATAAAAAACACAAGCAAAGTCAACCGTTAAGATTAATTAACTTAAAATAATTACAACTGCAAAAAAAAACCAATATATATATAATTAATATATATGGCTTAAAGGGTTAATCATCCTCCTCCTCCTCCTCCTCCTCCTCCTCATCTTGTTGTTTTCCTCCAGTATTCCCTGTGCAGACCTGATTGTGGTCTCGGTCAGGGTTTTGGTGACCTCGTTGAGGACACGCCGCCTGTGTTCTCACATCACAGATCCTCCTCCCAGCGGAGACTCTGCAATCAGCTCGACATTTACATTCAGACGGCTGCGCTGAGGCTGCTCGGGCCGCTGGAATGTAAATTTACCCAGTAATCAGCTGGGGACTGGTGCAGACTGAAGAGGGCGGAGGAAGGTGATATCGCAGCCTCGCACCTGTCCTCAAATGACATTTACCAGTTGCTCTAAAACCCTAATCACCAGGATTTTATCAGAGGAGAGAAGTTTTAAAGTTTCTGTGTTATTCATGCCTTTTTGCAGCCTAACTTAAAGGAAATACACACGTTTTTCAAACTGAAAAGATGTCTGTTGGTTTGTCTGTCCAGATGTTGGGTCCAGAGTGAGACATGAAATTCATTCATGGCCCCTGGAGGATAACTCCTGAAGATTTTGGTGACCTCCTGACCTTTCCTCTAGCAGTACGATGAGGCTAAAATCAGGTTTTGCAGATTAATTGCTTATTTAATCAATGAATGGCACTACGATAAGGCCAGATCTCCAACTTATATAGCCTAGATGAAATGTCCAAATCTGAGAGCACATTTCTGCTCCCCAGAGGTTAAACCCTTTTCATTTTAATGACCTGCGAATAGCTAAATCATCACCAACATATTATGGGCTGTAGTCTCTAGGGGATGCTGCAGCAGGGCTTGTGTTGACATTAAAGTGACCCAGAACAAGTCTAAAGGCCGTTTCACACCGCCATGCGTCAACCGCCTACCTGCAAGAGCGTTCCCCAAAAAAGCAAAGCGTGCTTCGGTGCTTCGGGTGAACATCATAGTGTTGGTACAGCCCACCCAAAAGTCCACAACATGTGCACTTGCTTGCAAATCAAATTTAAAAAACACGCATTTGTATAGTGCTAGCTTGGCGTTGTGTAAATAATTCCCCAAGAAAATAGCTGTTCAACTCCAGGTATTCAGACACCGGCATTATCAGCTCCTCCATCGCTCTTCTTTCTGACCTGTGATGCCCCACCCCCTTCTGTTTGATTGGCCAAAACCGGGCGGTTACCTCCAGAAGTTCAGCCCGGTGAACTTTGGGCAGCAAAGCAAAATCTGTGCGTTCATGTGGGCGGCAACGGCTTCATACCCCTGCCGCCGTGATCGAAACCGCTTCTCCTCTGCCACCTTCGTGTTAGCATGCTAACATTTGTTTATTAGCACCATGACTGCACGCTTGGATCAGCTAAACCAGGTCCCTGCTGAAATCCAGCCGCTGCTCTAAAACATGTTTAACTAGTTTCATTTTGTATTTCAATATTCTAAGATCTGATGATAATAAGGTGCTTATTGGTGAAGCCTATAACTTCAGGCCACTCATTCGACACTTACAAGCTGACAGACTGCTGTGATCTGTTTACTGACAGATTATTAAAATCTTGTAATATTACGACTTTTTTCGTGTAGATTTTTGATTTTGTTCTTGAAATATTATGATGGATTATTATTATTTTTCCTTATAGTGGCCCTAATAGTCTGTAGTCGTAGTCTTTGATTCAGAATCTCAAACACAAAGTTTTAAACGATAGCTCTTCTGCAGGTGTCCCTGTGTTTGGAGGTGTTGCCCTCACGATGACCCGGTGGTACAAAATCTGGCAGCAGCAAAACAAACCTGCGGTCATCTCAGGTCGCACGTTCGTCATCGAAAAAAAAAGAAGAGGAAACCTCATTGAGATTCAGAGAGAGGCTCGACTCCACTCAGCGCACTGACCCGCTGCAAAGGAAAATCAGACTCCTCAGACGGCAGATTCTCCTTCGCTTCCTTCCTCCTCAGGCAAACAGAGGGAGTAATGACTTACACCCACACTCACAGTCGTATTCCCCACCGACGGCTGGTTGCTCTTTCAGAAGTCGCTCCGTGGAGCTTCTGGTTCACCGACTTTATTGCAGTGTGGTTTGGTTCTGAGCGGGGATCAAAGTGTGATCTGTTACCCAGAAACTGGAGGAGTTTGAAGGCCTTTCCACTTCAGTGTTGGTGCTTTCCATGAACACACTGTTTAAACTGGAGCCTGACCAGTGCACTCCACTACAGACCAAAACACATCAATGCATCCTTTAAATGTCATTTCTCCATTCAGGATCTGTTAGCCATTAAAAACGCCACAGCTTCAAACAGTAGTTTTTATTTATGGGTTGACTCATGTAGGAGTAATGACAGGAGTATTTGATTCCTCCTGTGCAGATTTACATGGTTATTAGTGAGTTATTAATGTAAAACATCCTTTAAATCTCTGATCAGACTCAGTTTCTGAATCTGCCTCTCACTCTAAACACACAGGACACACAGCACAAGACCTGCAGCCATTGTTTTCTATGTAAGCCTGCACACTGGCTGCGTGTTGACTTGCAGCACCTCGTTGGGAGTCGCCTCTGTCTTGTTTCCCAGCATCAGTGTGACTTCAGCCAGTGGCTCTCAACCTTTCTGCCCTGTGGTCCCTTAAAGTTCCCCTCCAGACATGTTTGAAGACATAAAAAGATACTGATGTGTGTCTTATATTTATATATATATTTTTTTACCACAGAAAGGTTCCAGTACATTAAAAATTCAATACATAAATATGGTTAATTTCTTAAGTTTTGCTGCTGGACACAAGATGTCTCCTACTTTTCTCAGTGTGTGTCACCTGGAGGTTTCAGCTTCATACTGCATCGTGATTGGCTCCGAAGTAGTTGTCATAAATTCTGCTGATACGTCCAGGTGTTAAACTGAGATTCAAGGTGAGCACAGAGAAACTTTGACTCATTTGATGCTGTTCCATAGATCGACAGCCAGGTGGCGGTAATGCGGCAAGAAACGCAGCAATCCGCCAACAAAGGCAGCGAAGAAGAAGAATGTAAGCTGGTAAACATGCATTTAAAAAACAAAAAGGAAACGCATTCAGCAGGTTTGTTAGACCTCAAGAATACACACAATGAGTTCTGGACATGATGCTGAATATAAACAAACTTTGTTAGTTTACAAGAAAACTCCACAGAGCACCTTTAATGGCACAAAGACTAAAATCCTTTTACTGATACTTAAACTGAGAAATAAGTGGTTTTGAGATTAACGTAGTTTAGAATTTTTTTCAAATCAAAATGAGTATATACTGTATATATAACTGATATATTTATGTTTCTTAAACAGGAGTTGTAGTGTGTTGTTTTATTTCCAGTTTACTGTAGTTGTTACAGAGTTAATGGGAACTTTGTTTGTGTTGTCCTCATGTGCAACACCTGCCAGCCAATCAGAAACTAGCATCCTCCTCATCGACTCCCTGAGCTGGTAATCTCGCTCTGGTCACTCTCTCGGGTGCGTTTGTTTTCTTTTTCACAGTGACACCTGTGCTGAGGCGTACCTGTGTGACCTGAGCAGATGTGACCCCCACCCGGTCGCCCGCCTCTGCACTCCATTAAAGCCAGTGAACCACTTCAGTGAGTTCACATCGACTCCACAGGCGCTTGCAGCCTCCGCGGGGTCACACCAGGACACGCACACACACACACACACACACACTCATTTGAAGTGGCTGGTTTAATTCAGTTGCTGCATTTCTGCTCTGCTATGCATGAGAGACATTTACATTTAACACAACTGTCTGACCTACATACAGAATGACTGGAGAGAGAGGTGGTGAAAGAAGGAGAAAAGAAAAGAAAGAGGAGCGATAGAAGGAGAACAAAGAATGTGATGTGGAGAGGGGCTTTGAGTGACTCGCTGTGGGCTGAATTTGAATATGAAAGCATGATTTTTTTTCTATACTGCAGCCTGAAGGTGCGGCACTAACAGGACGACACACAAGTTCACACCATGAACTGAAATGAACTTCAGCCAGGCAGAAACTCTCTAGTCCAGCAGAATCTCTCCCTCTCCCTCTCTCTCGTTTGATATGTGATATGAAGCATAAATATTTCCTCAGATTTTCTGGGATTACGGTTTTTAATTTAGCAAAGACGCCCTGACCTGATTTCTCCCCAAAAATTCCAACACCGCCAACCATCATGCAGCCAGAAACTCAGGCAGGCAGGACAAAGTCAACAGTTCGTGTGGCCGACCAATGAGTCCGTTAATCTACTGGAAGTCTGTTGTCGTCTCTGGGGACACCTGAAAGTCTATTGTCGTCTCTACGGGGACACCTGGAAGTCTGTTGTCGTCTCCGGAGACACCTGGAAGTCTGTTGTTGTCGTCTCCGGAGACACCTGGAAGTCTGTTGTTGTCTCTACGGAGACACCTGGAAGTCTGTTGTCATCTCCGGGGACACCTGAAAGTCTATTGTCGTCTCTACGGGGACACCTGGAAGTCTGTTGTCGTCTCCGGAGACACCTGGAAGTCTATTGTCGTCTCTACGGGGACACCTGGAAGTCTGTTGTCGTCTCCGGAGACACCTGGAAGTCTGTTGTCATCTCTGTGGGGACACCTGGAAGTCTGTTGTCGTCTCCGTAGACACCTGGAAGTCTGTTGTTGTCTCTACGGAGACACCTGGAAGTCTGTTGTCATCTCCGGGGACACCTGAAAGTCTATTGTCGTCTCTACGGGGACACCTGGAAGTCTGTTGTCGTCTCCGGAGACACCTGGAAGTCTGTTGTCATCTCTGTGGGGACACCTGGAAGTCTGTTGTCGTCTCCGTAGACACCTGGAAGTCTGTTGTTGTCTCTACGGAGACACCTGGAAGTCTGTTGTCGTCTCTACGGGGAAACCAGGAAGTCTGTTGTCGTTTCCGGAGACACCAGGAAGTCTGTTGTCGTCTCTATGGAGACTCCTGGAAGGCAAGTGTTAACAGTTAAAATTAACCAATGGGAGCAGATTGGCCAACCCATACACGCTCACTCAATTGACGGACGATCTGACAGGATTACTTGTAAGGTGGAATGGCCAGACACACACACACACACACACGCAACATGCACCTTTTCACTGTTGAAGCTCCCTCTTACTTTCTACAATCACCATAGTGGCGATTGTAGAAAGGGAGACGACACGTCAACAGTTTCTTCTATGTTTTGTCTCTGTAACGAAGTTAGCGAATGCACTAAAAGAGTTATTGTTACGAGAGAAATCACCTCTTCCTCCTTGTTTTTCCAATTTCTGATTAGGTGGGCGTGACAAACCTTAAGACACATAACGTTATCCATACCTACAACAGACAATACTTTATTTAACGTTACCTGATATGAAGTACAAAACTACAAACATGAGCATTTTTGATGATCGCCTCAGTCCAAACCTTTTGTTTTATACCAGAACGTTAGTTGTCTTTGATTTCTTTGACTGGCAGTGGCAGCTTGTATGCGATAAAATTTCAGTTTGGAGCCATTATTCCTTCGATTCTGGCACCCAACAACACAGCAAGAGGACATTTTCTGTAGGTTATGTAGTCCACTATGTGTTTGCCTCCAGTTTTTCGTTTGTTTTGCCTCCAGCTAACGCCGTGACGTAATCAGGATGTCGGCACTAAAAGGGCTTACTGCTGCTAACTGTACAACTTTGCATAGAATGATGTTTTGTTAGATTAATTTGTTTGTTATGGGCTGAAGAATTAATTTATGGCTGTACCATTGAATATGTAGAAATAATAGCGGAGCTGGGTAAATTGCATGTTATCACAAGGTGATAGCAAAGTAAAATCAAGAAGACAACACACACACACATAGATCTACTCTTAATCCCATCAGCTCGTCTGCTCTCTGCTGTAAACTCTCCACAGGTCGACCAGCTCCTCTCTGCCTGATCGAGGAAGGAGGTATAAGTATATAAAAGTCAAACCGCAGGAGCGTGATGTCCCAAAACTTTAATTTCAACTACATAATGTATTACAGCTTTTTATGACGGTGGTATGAAGCATGTTTAAATTAAACTGTATGGGGCAGAGAGGCCTTTAGAGCTGCTGGTTTGATTCAAAAAGCTGCCTCATTTACATTATGCATCACTGTAAAAGCTACTGGACCACTTCTGATGACTTTTAAGAAGATGAGGCGATGAGCTGAGGACACACTGGCTGAACAGAAACACTCTTTTCATCTTATATCCATCTTAGATCACGCTAACATCTGATTACACATGGGCAACTTTTTAAGGTAGTGTTCATCCAGTTAAACAGCAATTATAGGAGCGGGGGATAAAACCCATATCATGTGTTTGTTATTCTGGTTGCAATGATCGTGTGCTTGTGACGCAAAGTCACCCACTTTATATGACTGTACTGTAACCCGTAGAGGACTGTCAGGACAGAAAGTTTAATACAGTAATGCAGACAGGTTTATCCCCATTTGGTCTTTGAGTTGTGGTGGGAGATGCCAGCTAATTCTTTTGAGCTTCGAGTCACAATGACGGCATCCTGCAGCATCTCCAGTGTTTGAGTTCGTATGTGTGATCGAGGCACATCAGCCAAGTCTCTGACAGTGTGAAGAGGCACTTTCTTTTCTGTTTCAGCCAGTTTGTTGGTCTGTCAGCTGGTTGTGAATCTTCCAGTTTCTTGTGAATTTAAAGGGAATACAGCGTGTGTGGAAGGATTCCTGGTTTTCAAATTTAATCTATTGTTTCATCAGGCTCTTATACGCAGAGAGTTTCTTATTTATACTCTGTGTTCAGACATTTCCCAGCTGCTGCTGTAAAAAGCTGCTTATCTAACCTTTGGCTGAAGTGTGTCGGTGTTTTATTAGACCCCATATACAGCCAAAGAGCTTACCAACATGGAAACATTTAATTAAAACCTAAACCTGAAAAGCAGCACAAACGCTGGTTACAGTGTTCCAGTTAAAAGCAGCCATGTGTAATTCCTGTGCTGATGAGAGCTTGGTGGATTTCTCTGAGCTGCTGCTCTCTAACCCATGACGTCATGCAGACACAGAAACTTTGAGCTCCTCCACCGAGCGTGAAATGGAGACCGACTTTGTGGACTCATAAAATGTTTGAGGTTTTAAATCCAATTCAGCCGTTTCCGCTGTGGCAGCGCTTGCAGTTATGAAGCAGAAAATTTGCTCATATCCCTGGAAATCCCTGCTGCCTGCGCTCCATGTCCACAGAACCTCCCGCTGCATTCAGCCGCTCGCTTTCCTTTATCCAGGGAGGCAGCACCACACTTTAACACATTCACACTGAGAGCTGAGCAGCACAAACACAACTGGTCTGCAGCTTGCTGGGCGGCTAAATACAGAATCCCAAATGCTTTTTTCAAATTAAAGTGACAAACGGTTTCTCATTTTCAATGTCAGTCTAAACGCAATGTAGTGTGTTTTCAAATCTCACGTTGCTTGTGTGGTGTCTTTGGTTGCTATTGTATATATGAAGCTTATGTTTATAGACTGAGACAACCTGTCAGCAGGGCTGTAGCCAGGATTTAGAAAATGAATCCATCTTTCCCCTTAGATTACAGGGACCACCACGGGGCCAAAGCTGGTCCGGTGCTAAATGGAGCTACACCTTCAAAACCAAGCTGAATCTGGCAGCTCCGTCTGGGTGAGATCCAGGCCACATTCGATCCTCCTTTGCAGGAACGGGGCCGAGTGTGCCGATGCTCAGTAATAAGAATAATAAGGTAAGTATTTGTCCCCTTGGAGAAATTCATTTTTTCTGTTCATTGGTTGGTTCCTTTCGTCATTAAAGAGGTTTAAGAGGTCCTTTAGGTAGTTAATCCTTGTAAATGTCTCGGACTAAACCCCTGGCAGTAGCAGCTCTCTCTAAATCAAGTTTCAAGTGTACAGTAGTCATGGTGCTGTGGTGCATTATGGGAGAAACAAAGGCGCTCCTGGTGAGCTGGAAACTCTGAGGCTGTTCATCGTTTTATGTTTCTGTGAACAGGTTTCTGTTACCTGCAGCGAGTTCCCACAAGGTACGAATGAATTCACAACGCTGTGGTTAAACTCTCCCCGATGTTCCTGCTTTCCTCACTCTGTGTGTGTGTGTGTGTGTGTGTGTGTGTGCAGTGTGGTTTTGGAAACACGTCCTGATTGTGTGGGTTCTGGTTTTGGATTGTTGATTAGCTTCATTAGTTTCCCGCTCACGCTGTCCCTCTCTGTGTTGTGGTTTTGGTCTGGCGGCCTCTCTCTGCAGGATCACAGTCTCAGCTGAATCCCATAGAACCATCCATCTCCACTAAGCCGTCAACTGGAAGCTGGTCAGTACTTGTTGAAAAGTGTGTCAGAAATATTGTCTGTATGTATGAGTAACACATAATTTACTGCTGCCTCTTTCTGTGTAGTTTTATTTACTACTTTATTTGTAGTACAGTACAGACACCCTGCCAGTGCATTTAATTTTCAACACCAGTCCCAATTGTATGCCATAAATATCAAGGTTTCTATGTCTTTGGGAGGTTCTAGTGGTCATTTAGGATGTTCTATTTGTTGGTTGTACTGGTCAATAAGGAAGTTCCAATGGTCATTAAGGAGGTTTCAGAGGTGCTGTGTGTGGATTTAGTGGGCATTAACTTCTAGAGGTCCTTTAAGTAGTTCTAATGATCATTTAGGAGGTTCTAGAGGCCAAAGAGGAAGAGCTTCATTAGGCTGCTCTAGTGGCCATTAAGGAGGTCCTAGGGGTCATTTGTCTTTTAGGTGGTTGTACTGGTCATTAAGGGGGTTATAGAGGTGTTTTAAATGGTTCTTGTGGTCATTAAGGAGATTTTAGGGGTCCTTCAGGTGGTTCTAATGGTCACTGAAAAAGTTCTAGTGGTCTTTTAGAAGGTTCTTGTCACTGAGGAGGTTTTAGGCATCCTGATGAGGTGGTTCTAGTGGCCTTTTAGGTGTTTTTGTGGTCAGCAAGCACATTCTAAGACTCCTTTAGGTGGTTCTAATGGTCACTGACGAGGTTCTAGCAGTCTTTTAGGTGGTTCTAATGGTCATTGAGGAGGTTCTTGGCATCCTTTAGGAAGTCTAGTGGTCACTGAGGATGTTCTAGGGGTTCTGCAGCAGTCTCAGAGAAGGTTTTAGAGGTCCTTTAAGTGGTTCTACTGGTCATTCTGCTTCTACGGTTCTACTTTTAGGTGATTCTAGTGGTCATTGAAGAGGTTCTAGGGGTCCTTTCGGTGGTCCTAGTGGTCATGAAGGAGGTTCTAGTGGTCTATTAGATGGTTGTTCCAGTCATTAGGAGTTTCTAGGGGTCATTTAGGAGGTTCCAGTGGGTCTGAAGTTGATTTTAGGGGTTCTTTACCTGGTTGAACACCTATGGGAGATTTTGGAGCTTTGTATTAGAAAGCGCTCTCCATCACATCATCAGAATGGCAAATATCTTTTGGAAGAATGCTGTTCATCCCTCCAGTAGGGTTCTACAGACTTGGGGAACACATTTAATGTCACCTCTGTACAGAGCCGTACATATGCACATACATAGTTTCATACTCTGCAAGCTCCCATACAGTCTGAGTAGGCAGAGCATCTGGTAAACGAGGAAAAGATGAAGAGTGGAATATATTTTGCTTATTAAACACCAGCTGGCACATTGTGGTTGAGCTGCACTCGAAAGTGTCGTCATGAAGATGACAAACGACACGTGTATTTTGGCAAACCTGGCTTTTAACAGACGGCAGTCATCCAGTAACACATCAGCAGTCACTCAGGTTCAAACTAGCAGCCGGCAGGGAGTTTCAAACTGGCAAGCTGTGTGTGTGTGTGTGTGTTTCCGTTATACAGCAGCCAGATGCCACCACAGTAGCAGTATTTGTATTTTAAAGGCGCCTCATTAAGACTGGACAGGTGTGTGTGTGTGTCTGTGTGTGTGTAGAGGTGTGCTTTCATGTGTAGGTGTGTGACGTTGATTTGAGTATTGCAATTAGTAATGTGTGTGTGTGTGTGTTGTGGTGAAGCAGCCCACCTCAAACAGTATCTGCTGAATCATCTCCTGTAGGTCTGCCACACACACACACTGAGCCAGGACAAACAGCTCGCTGGGCGTTCAGTGCTGACTAATCACTGCTGGAGGATTTTACAGGTGTTCGGGAAAAAAACACACACTGGGGCAGTTTTCTTGTGGAGTGAACAGAGCTGAGTGGGCTTCCACTTTTTGTTTGAAAAAGGTCTTAATTTACCCAGAACCCATACCAAATGAATTGTACTTAATATAGTCAAGAATTAGATGGCTTTGTGCCACTGATGTATTCAGACTTATCTGAAGTCTGTCTGTTAGATCTGAGCCAGTCCAACTCCAAACCTCAGTGAAACCAGAACTCCCGATCAAGAAGTAAGAATACTTATTTTCAAAATCATAATGACATTTGTAGCAATGCACATAACCTTTAGAGGTGCTGGTATGTGGATTTTGTTACCTTTGGACAGAGCTAGGCTAGCTGTTTCCCCCTATCCTGTCTTTCTGCTAAGCTAAGCTAACCAATGTCTGATGTAAGTGCAAAGTGGATAATTATGAGTGCTAAAGGTTCAGTCAACGCCGGTGGAGAACTTGAAAATGTTTAATCTGGATTTAAAGGTAATCAAAGTCAGGGTGAGTTTGTTCAGTTGTCTTCACCTTCGTTAGCAAAGCGTGAACACGTTTGTCTAAGTCATATCTGGACAGTAATTAGCTGTTTAAGATGGCTGAATGCAGGATTTGTTACTGATTTGATGTAGCTTTTAAAGTTTTAAAGTTTAGATTACACCAACATTTCTGACCTGGTTTCTGGCATTCAAAGTCAGAGATTTGCGACAAGGACAATTATTTCATTTTTTTCTGTTTAGCTGAAGGACGTGCACATCCCATCATTGACGTGTTCAATACACTTGCAGAGAGAATCTACAGGACTGTGGTCGCTTGATGACAGAGCAACGTAAACTGCATAAATATGATAGTTGATTTAAATGTTTTGCATAATTTGGCCTAATGGAAGTATGTAAATATTAAATAAGAGGCCCAATGATTGAGCCTTGGGGAACTCCACACATAATGTTTGTCAGAAATACAAATGAAAGAAGCCGTCAGTGATAGATTGTATTGAGTTACAGAAGGAAGTGATGTCAGGACTTCTACTCTCTGTGTAGTAGTGTGTGTGTGTTGTCTGATGTGTGTCGAGTCATCAAAGCACAGATCAGATGTGTGTGTGATGTTGCTGTGGGAAATGTGTGTTTGATCTCTGCTGAGTCATTAAAGAAAGTGACTGCAGCCGACACCTTGTTGTGGTCGCAGACTGATGTAAGTCCAGGTGTGTGTGTGTGTGACCTCATGACCTACATGTGTATGCTCTCAGCATCTGTGTTAAACCATTCAATCTGTGATCAGAGCGCTTCAAAGGCGTCTGGCTGGTAGTGCTGTCACTGTGGTTATTCATCAAATACACACAGCTGATAAAAACTCACACACTTACAGAAAGTAAAATCAATGCGGAGGAAGTGAAGAAGAACTCTGGACTTGTTGAAGCTCCTTTGATGGAGCTAGGCTAGCAGTTTCCCCTGCTTCCAGTCTTTGTGCTAAGCTAGGCTAATCACATCCTGGGGCTACTGTATCTCTGTATTAGGGATTTAAATAAATATGAATACATTATAGAGCGCTGCAGGGATGATTATTCCTGTAGGCCGACCCTGAAGTTAGCATCGCCCTGGTTCCCTCCACAAAAAGCCAATGGGATTCTTCCATTGGATTTTGGATTTTGGCAGAAAACTAACGTTTATGATTCTTACACGTTTTGTTCAACAAGATAATCTTCACACATGATCACCACTTTTATGATGTTTGAAGCGTAAAGTCAACCTCCAGCAGTAAAAAGCTGACGTTAGGCTGTAAACCAGCTCCACCACGGTCACATGACTTCAGCGTCTCCACCACTGAGCTTCCAGCACTGACCTCTTCTACAAAAGCCTTTGGGAAAGTTTGAGTTAGAACAGTTTGCAGTATAAACCCAACGAGGCTGTAAAGGAGGACGAGTGAGTAGATGAGTTTCTGTGTTCGGCGTGATGGCGTTTAACGTCCCCGACAGCCTCTGGAGTCTCATTTAGACTCTTGTTAGCAACCGACTTTTTTAAGACACGGAAAAGCTTCAAAACTCACCAGTGGAGGATTTACTGACGGAGTTTATATCGCAGAACAAAACCCTTGTGTTAACCACAGACCTTATTTCAGGAACCAAAAACCCACTGAAGAAACCCACTGACTTCCAGACGAGGGAACAGGAAGAGCTAACATGCTAACATGCTAACTCACTTCAGGGTTTTAGGACTCGGTCCTGCAGAACAGATAAAGCACTCTAAACAGATACAAACAGGAACCACGTTTTTTGCAGTCATCCACCACTTCTTCTCAGATTCAAATCAAAACACTGCTACTATCAGTTGGACTCCCTCTTTACAGAGGTGGAGGTTCATCAAGGATCCACAAGAATATGTATGTATATGCTCATAATCTGGGCTCATAATTGTGACCAGAGTTTGACAGTTTTCACACCAGCTGAAACAAACCGAACTGAGCCAAAGAGGTTACGTGTGAATGCACCGTTAGTCAACAGGAAATGAAATGGCAAAGAGATCTTTTCAGATTTGTATCAATAGCTTTCTACTTTTTTATCACAGAGACTTCAGCACAACTGGATTGTTTCTCTAAATGTCTGATAAGGACGAGGTGTTGTACCGATATAACCCCCACCAACACACACACACACACACACACACACACACACTAATGTTTCAGTGTCAGTAAAAGTGTGATCCAGAGTGTAGCGGCTGTGAGTGTGACTGTGTCCTGTTTGATCTGTACGAAGTCATCAAAGAACAGGATTAAAGCCCTGACCTTGTTGTGGTCAGAGGGAGGGCTCACACACACACACACACACACGAGACAGATGTTTCTGTTCACCTGTGTTTACATTAGTCGAAGAATCTCATCCTTCCTCACCTGTTCTTCAACAAGAGAAAGAACACAGAAAACATGAACCAAAAGAAACGTAAAGGTAAGCAGTGAGAGTAGGAAATAATGAAGAAAATGAGGTGAGAACAAGAGGAGAAGTATGGAAAGAGAAATGGCTGGTGGTTTGACAGAAAGCAGAGAGGAGTGACGACATGGACAGATGTCTTCAGACGACAATAAAAAGCAACTTGAGACGATCTCTAACTTTCTCCTCAGACCTGAACGGCTCTCTGTGGAGAGGCGAGCTGTGTGTTCATGTAATTCATCCTCTGCAAGAGCATTTCCCAACATGTGCAGGAGGTTTTAATTTGTCGGCTTCTCCTTTCAATATAATTTCAATATAACTTTAACAAGCTTCTGGGACTTTAAGAAGAACGATGACTGGAAACACATTGCTCTGGAAATTAACTACTTGCAACATGAGAAAAAAACTGTCCAATCAGAGCTGTAAGCAAGGTAGTCCGACGTTCCCAAGCCAGATAAGATATATAATCTCTCCAGCATGTTCTGGGTCTACCCCGGGGTCTCCTACCAGTTGGACATGCCCAGAAAACCTTCAAAGGAAGGTGCCCAGGAGGATCCTGATCAGATGTTGAACCACCTCAACTGGCTTTTCAATGCGAAGGAGCAGTGGCTCTTCTCCGAGCTCCCTCTGGATGTCCGAGCTCCTTATTTTCTCTCTAAGGCTGAGACCAGCCGCCCTTACGAGGAAACTCATTTCAGCCACTTGTATCTGCGATCTCATTCTTTCAGTCACTGCCCAAGTCACAAGTCAGTTGTATTTATATAGCCCAATATCACAAATCACAATTTGCCTCAAGGGGCTTTACAATGTGTATTTGAAAGAGGAAAAACTCCCCAAAAAACCCTTTTAACAGGATAAAAATGGAAGAAACCTCAGGAAGAGCAGGAGGGATCCCTCTCCCAGGACGGACAGACGTGCAATAGTTGTCTTGTGTACAAAGCTCGTGACCACAGGTGAGGGTTGGAAAATAGATTGACAGGTAAATCCAAAGCTTTGCCTTCCAGCTCATTTCCCTCTTCACCACAACAGTCCAGTACAACGCCGGCATTACCACTGATTGTGCACTAATACACCTGTCCATCTCATGCTTTCTTGTACCCTAACTCGTGAACAAGACCCTGAGATACTTGATAAAGCCAGAAGCCGATAAGCTGATCTTAGTGTGAAGACTGGAAACGGGGGGAAACAGCTAGCCTGGCTCTGTCAAACGTAACAAAATCCACCTACCAGCACTTCTAAAGATCCCTGATTAACACTTTTGTTTAAAAACGGCATAGCCCCCTGTTGTCTGTAGCCATATACAGATGTAAGAGTGGTAATGATCTTCTCAGCTAACTCTCCACAAGACAGTAAATAAGCATGTTTTCCAAAATGTCAAACTTTTGCTTGAACACACAGACATTAGATATCCATTGTCTCATCTCACTCTCAGAAACAAAGACAATAAAATACTTTACTTAGTACCTCTATATTTATTCTTATTTTTCATGCTTCTTTATAGTAGATGATCTTTTACGCACAAACTGTGGTGAAGAAAAAACACAGTGGTTGCAAAATATTTCACTCAGTTACATAAAGTCATCACAAGAGATGGAAGCCTTGGTGTGAAATAAAGTCATCAAAAATACATATTACATAAACCCTTCTCAGATTACATCTGAGGATGAATAATTCAGCACATGCAGTCATTAAACAGAGTGCTTACAAGAGGAAATCTAGAGAGAATTATCTGGAAAAGGAGGAGAGAGAGAAATCCAGAAGAAACAGTAAGAGGAAGGTTTGTGCCAGTAGTTAGTTGTTTTGCAGTAAAATATATGCATTTTTTTTAAAGTGTGGTTGGTTTCAGAGCAGACATGTTTGCTCCACTCACAGTCTGAAGCGTATGGAGTATAAATAGGACGATAAATTAAACAGAAAAACCAAACATTGGTGAAAATGTGGAGTTTCTAACAAAAACTGTTTGTGCAAAGCATCAATTAGAGGCAACAATGGAGACTCAGGTTCCACTTAAATACACAAACAAAAACATTTCATTTATATAACCTGTCTGTCTGCGTTATCTCACACACAAAGGCAAACACACATATGAACACATAGGTTTGTTGTTTTTTTATTATAAAATAATTGACTTTTTCATATAATCAATCAATGAGTTTGTTTGAGAGCCGAGATCCAGAATTATAAAGTAAACTAATAAAAGCTGTCTTTAATTTTCTGCCAACTGTCAACTGCCAACTAATCTTCTGACAAACTGAGTAATCGTTTCAGCGTTATTCACACAAATAGAAGAACATGCAGCAAACACGCACACTATTGTAAAAATAAAGAATGAAAGAATTCCCTATCACCATAACCTTGACCTAAATCTAAGTCTAACCTTAAACCTAAAACCAAGTTCCAACCCTCAAACAGCTGTTTGAAGAAGTGAGGACCGGACAACATGCCCTCAACTTAAAATGTTTTTCTCATTTTGCAAAAATGTCCTCACTTTACAATAATGTCTGGTAGTCCAGAGCTCTATTTGGTCCTCACAAAGCTAGAAGTACAACATCACACATGATGACATCAGCAGTTTACATTAAAACAGACTTACCACATAACACAGCCTCAGGGCTCATATAACAGATTTCAACACACACACACACACACACACACACACACACACACACACACACACACACACACACACACTCATATCCAGCTGTCAGCCAGCCAAGAAAGATGCATCACACACACACTGGCACATGTACTACACACATTCATGACCGCAACAGAAGTAGCTCAGGTTGCTGTACTGAGTATTGTTAGTTTGTCGCACTGATCAACATAAAACATCAAGTCTTAATAGCATCCCATAGATGTTGCAATGCTTATTACACAACAATCTGAAAAAACATCCAGATGATTTATCTATTCTTACAAATTTTTCCAGTAGCAGAAAAAAATGTGATTTCTTTCCTGAGGATGGCGCCAGAGGTCATGAGGTCATCAAAATCTAGAGGATTTAGTGAACTGTGGCTGACCACAACCACAACTTCAGGGATTACAAGGATTACATCTGTTACATCAGTGATTCCCAACCAGGCGTACTTGTACCCCAGAGGGTACTTCTGCAGTTACCAGGGGGTACGAGGAAAATTTGATAATATATATCCACGTATTTTGTGTTTAGGAGAAAAATCAACACACACGTAAGATTACAAATGTGTGTGCTGCTGATCTTTATAGTTATTGTCACAATAACTTACCAACTATGGTAGTCTGACTGCTGCACAAGACATACCTGAGTTTCCCACCAACCTGAGTCAGCTGTAAGTTGATTCAGACTGCAGAAAGACCCATTGGAAAAAAGACAACAAAAAGCTCAAAGTACAGAGACTGTAAATGGTTCAAACAACCAGTTTCTGTCACTCCAAATGGCAGTAGTACAAATGCAAACTTGGCCAAAACCACTAAAAAATACCATTGAACAATACCATAAAGCCATCCCTTCTATCAAAGGGGTGTGATAAAGGGTACTTAAGCCCATCTGATAGGCCTGTGGAGGTACGTCAGACAACAATGGTTGGGAACTAATGGCAATGCTCACTAGGACAGGTCCTCATCCCAGGAAGCCAGACCAAGATGAGGAATGTTTGTACAGAGATAAAACAGTGCTCCTGTCATACTCATGGATGGAAATTGTGCTCATCTGTCTCCCCATGGTCTAGATTGTCCCACAGTATTGAAGCTGTTTTTGAGCCGTGTTGGAGAACATGACTGGCCCTGGAGAACTTTGTTGATGACCTGCAAGTAAGGGTGCTTTTCCAGCACCCAGCACAATTGCCAGGGCCAGGCTCATGGTGTCTTGGATGGGCTTAAATGTTGCTGAAGCCTGGAAATTTGGATTTCAGGACATGAAAATCTGGTTCTTTTCTGACCTCAAGTTTTTCGACATTTTCAAAACCAAGTGCATGTCATGGGATTACAAGGATTACACCAACATCCACCAGAAGGACAAGCCCCCATCGTAGAAATACAGAGGTGCTGCCATGATTGTAGATGTTTGTACAGAGTGGTGATGTAACCTGGAAAGGTATAGTAAGTATGGCATGCTGTGGATAGAAACATGAGCACCTCGGGGTAGGAGGTCACGTTCCCAGCTGGAAGGCACTTTTGTCACTTCTTTGGACTCCTCTTGAGCCTGAATGATTCCTACTTGGTTGGGAGATAAGTATTGAGTGAGATACCACATGAGACCCGCCTCACTTACCAGCAGGTGTTTGTCTGGCTTGTGCCCAACTCTAGTGCCAGTAGTGGAATTACACCTCCACTGCTCCACCATGCCTCACCCCCTATAAGTGATGAGGGTTCAGAGAGTGGCTGTAGTGGGGGAAGCACTAAGGAGAGTCTTTCTGGGGGACCTCTTCAAAAGAAAAAAAAGTGAGACATCCACATCTCCCAGGGTTCTCAAAGGCTCAGTCACCCTGGAGAACTCTGCCAATGATGTGGTGACCAAGGACTTCCTTCCGGCACCCAGCACATTGGCCATGGCCCAGCTCACGTTGTCTTGGCACAGAGGCCGGGATTTCTAGATCTGAAAATTTGTTTTTTCCCTGGCCTCAAGTTTCACAATTTTCGCAAAACCAAGTGGGTGTGGTGGAATAACAAGGATTACATCAAGGTCCACCGAAAGGACAAGCCCCCATCACAGGAAGCCAGAGGTGGCGCCATAACGGAGGATGTTTGTACGGAGATGGAGCTGCGCTGTCGGTCATACTCGTGCAATTTGGAAAGGTATTGTGCGTATGGCATGCTGTGGATGGCTACACGTCTCAACAAAGATGGAGCAATGAGACTCTGTTACTACAAATTATCCAGCATACATCTTAATGTTTGTTTTGCCGGCTGTCACACAGACAAGGAGCCAATCAACAACGAGAAGGCCTGACCTCTGAGGCCATGGGCACAATGTATGTAGACGCAAGAGTGCATAGATGGCCACAAAAAACATGCAGTGGCCTCAACAATGTCACTCTACCCCCATCTTTGCCACTTAGAGAAAACAGACATTTTATTCATACAACCACAAAGGTTGCTTGTCAGGAAAATGTAAACTGAGGTCTTTTCAAGTGTTTAAACAAATCAGCAATGCTGTTGTCTCTCTGGTGAGGACAGTCTCCTGTTGGTAGATAAACTGTCAGTTTATATCAACTGCGTTTAAAGAGCTATTAAAATACATTTTAGTTGTTGGGGGGTGGTGTGCAGCTTTGAGGGCAAACAGATCCGTTAAATGTTAAAGCTTTCATGCTGGGTAGAGGAAAGGGGAAAGTTAGCAAGATGACAACCTTTCTGACAAAATGACATTTAATAAAACGTAATGAACTCTCCCAGTGCTCTGCCTTCCCTGCCAAAGCCTCAGAGAGCAGCTCAGCTAGCTCATTTCCTTTTTATCTACCAGTGAAACTATTTAAGAAAGTATGTGAGTCCACCCAGAGGGCTGAGCTCGGACGATTAGGAGGATTAGGAGCTTAAAGCAGATGTTTGGACACACAATACCCACCTGCAGCTCAGGTCATGTCTATTTAGATCTCCAAACATTTCTTCATACTTGCTCCTCAGCTCGTTTTCTTTTCTGCTCTTTTTCTGAATATTTTCAGTGTTGATTGGAAAAAAGTTTTGATGTCAGTCTCTCAGAATCAAAGAGGAAAGGGCTTCTTTTTGTACCAGCGTTCAACAATCATAGAAGTAGAAATTCATGGTGGAAAATAAAGATTTCAATGCCACAGGAGCAGGAAATTGACAATTTCTGCAGAACATTGTTTTTTTTCAGCAGTTGATGATCAGCTTTTCTTCTATTTAGTTTGAAGTTCCTTCACATAGTTGAGCAGAGTAGAAAACTTATTTATATGTCTGTTACACCAGGAAATCAAAACCAGCTGCTTGGTTGTTGCCTTGAACCTTTCTCAACTTCTCTTTGTCCCACCACCAGACAACTTTTGAGTCGTGAGTCATGGTGGGTGGAGCCAGTATGTTTTTTGAGGTTCATTAACAATGAATGGTATCCTGTGTTGTCTCCAGTGGTGAGTCCCAAAGTGTGAACAGGGCTTTAAGTCTAAAATCTGAAGTCTATAACACTGGCAGTAACACTAATTTTAACTTTATACTTTAAGATATTTTTTCTCATTATTGCCAATGTTGGGCAAGTTAATTGAAAACTGTAATCATTTACACATTTCATAGTACTAATTATAAGTAATCACTTTACTCAAGTAAAGTCAGTAATTACTCAACAGCAAAAGTGATTAGTTACGTTACTTGTTACTTTACTTTCATTACTCAGCTCCGTCAAAGGTACCTTCTCGTAAGCCTTCACACCCACATGTTTAATCCAACAAGTCCTCAAACCTAAACGACAGAATAGGTCGTTTGCCAATGAGTCTCAAGACGACATATATAGGCGTACCAGACCTTCGTCATCATGGTAACAGTAATAAACACATGGTTAACGTTGTAAAGCGGTCACAGTTTGGTTAGGTTTAGGAAAAGATCATGGTTTGCTTTGTTAAGTTACGTACGTAAGTTAAGTTCTGTCACCAGTGGTGTCCTGGGTGTTGCTCTTCATACTACCTCACCTGACTTCCTCCTTTGCTCCCGCCATAATTACCACTAGAGGTCGCCACCTAACACTAAACGTAAATATGGGTTGTAATAAGCTGCTTGCACAGATGACCTATACAGCCATATTTTTGGGGAGGACAGTCTCATTTAATTTTTGTTTAACACGTAGAAAAACAAAACAAGATGTTGTGGTTTAACACGCAGCCAGCCTAGCATTCGGAGGGATTTACTGACCATCAACAGCTAGCTTAACGTTAGCCCCAGTGACCTCATAAGTCTCATCCAGTGAAGCTGCATTGTTCTCACACCCTCTAACTCCGAACTAAACCAGGTGATTCTTGAAGGTAGCCTTGCCAGTGGGCAACCATAGCAAGCTAGCTAAGAAGAAACAACATTTGAAGACAACTTTGGAGTCATCTGAAGTCTTTTGGTAGAGGCTAACCCCGTCAACCCCCAAACCTCCAGCCCCTGCGACATGCCAGCATGTACCGACTGCTTTGTCTACTGATCGCAGAGAGACCAAAATGATATCAAACATCAGCTACTGGTAAGACGGTAAACAAGTCGACCCCAAACTGTTGAAGTAACAGATTGTAATTTCTAATTGTAATCCTTTACACAACTTGTTACTGAAAAAAGTAAAGTGTAACGTTACTGCCCAACACTGATTATTACACCAGGAATGTGAGAAATATTTGTGTCTAATGATGGTATTTCTGCTCTTTCCTGCAGTTTGAACATGAAGAAAGTCACACATCTCGGATTCAAGTGAATTATTTTAAGGGTGACAATCGATCGCGAGTCGACGCTGACTAAACTTTCCCCATCTGACGGCTTCAAAGAGTCAGAGGCTCAATAAAATCCTGGATCTGTGTGTGTGTGCGCAACGTCATCACCCTCTGAACCAGAGATCAACAATGAGGCTTTGAACCTTTAAGGCCTGAACCTCTGACTCCTTAAAGACACAACTAACACCTGGGCTTACTGTGTGTGTGTGTGTGTGTGTGTGTGTGTGTGTCGGGCGGTTACATAAAGCACTCAAAACTCTTCAGAGAGAAAAGTCAAACACACACACACACACACACACACACACACTGGGGAGCGATGATGCACAAAGTGAGTAAAAGAGAAAAAAACTCAGATGACAAAAAGATCTTCAGAAACGTAGAGATCTGAAGAACTGCTCTCTCTCTCTCAGCTCGCTTCATCATCTGTGGATATGTGTGAATAAGAGGTAATGGAAGAAAGGATTAAATGAAGAGAGAGGGAGGGAAGGAAGGGAGAGAGGGAGAGGAATAAGCACAGAGAAGGAAAAGGAAAGAAAGAAGGTAAAACAGAGATGGGGAGCTAACAAGGCAAAGACGAGCGAAGGATAGAGAGAAGACAGAAAGAGAGGAAAAAGACAAATGCACAATCAAGAAAAAGCGAGGACACAAAAGGAAAAAAGACAAAAAGAAAAGCCCTTTTCACACATACGTGACATTGCTCTTCATCTACCTGTTAAAGTGATGACTTTTAAGTTAATGTTCCTTACGGCTTCATTCAGACATGCCTTAATGGTTTGTTTCCCAGTGTTTCCTGGTTTATTAAACAGATTTTGTGCATAATAATTTATTACAGTGATCGGAACAAGACATGCATCTAAGCCTCCTCTCTCTCGTGCAGCTGCAGTCTTTACGTTAATCTGACGACATTCAGTTCAGACTTGTGTCGTGTTGTGAGATGTTTCATGCCCGACCTGTGAGATGACCATCGTGACTTTTACAAAAAAGTGACCAGGATGCTTATTCAGACCTGAGACCGACATGTTAAACTGCCCTCAGGTTAACGTAAAGTCGGGTGCAGGTCTGAAAGGAGCTGAAGAAAGTAAGAGAAACGCACAATCAAGAGAAGAAGTGGACGGATGAATGAGCAGAAACAGCAGAGAGAAAAAAATGAATGAAAGAAGAGAGAAAAGGAAGAGACAGCAGCAGATGCGAGGGAGCTGACAGGTGAAGACGGCGATCGATGCCAGCCGAGATCACAGAGACAGGTGGACCATACCTGCAGTGAGTCATCGCCCTGTGTGTGTGTGTGTGTGTGTGTGTGTGTGTGTGTGTGCGATGAAGCGAAGAAGAGAAGAAGAAGAGGAAGAAGCGATGGTGGTGAGGGAAACCTGTGTGCGTCACTGCATTACAACGCTTTACATTTTTTTCCCTTCTGTTTGATCTCTCTGCGTCTCCAGGGAGTTGGTATTTCAACTGCAGGTCAGAAAACCGATGAAGTTTTTCATCAATAAAGTTTGTACGTCTGGGATGAATTCACAAAGAAAATCCTTCAAATTAAAAGCCCTGTGCACCAACAGATTTTACCTTAATACAGATCTAAGCCCAGGACAGGAGTAATGTTCTGCAGTGGGTGGGGAGGCTATTTCTAATATATTTACCTGTATTATTTATACAGACTACGTAAATGGCTCTTTCTGAATGTGCCTATGCGTTAAAGTTGGACACAAAAGCCCCCTCGCCCCCACATAAGAGCACGACACTCAACTCAAGAAACATCGTTTTGTGTCTCTTTGTAGTTGTTTTGCTTCTTTTTGTAGTCATTTCGTGTCTCTTTAGTTGTTTTTAATCTTTTTATCAGAAGGCAGGAGAGCTTCCACAAAGAAAGAAAGAAAGAAAGAAAGAAAGAAGTTGGAAAAAGGATGATAGTGAATATAAACAGTTTGAAGGTGTAATCTGCTCATAATTCTCTTTAACTTTACACTAGCTGGATGTTGGGATCAAACCTGTGACCTTTTCCTTCTGAGAGGCTTTTACGGCTTCATTTTCAGCAAGAGAAAGATTTCAGATTTTGTGTTTTCACACAGTCTGAGTGCCCAGCTGTGAAACCACATCATTCTCCTCTTGGTTTCCTAACTACAGTTTGTCTTTCCCTTCTCCACCCTCTCTGTTTCTCATATAATTTCCCCTGTTTCTTGTCATGTTTGGACAGATTGCATACGGCGGTTTGGCCTAAATATACGCTGTGGTCAGAGGTTTCTCAACACTTCTCCCTCTTCACCAACAAGTGCTGTTTCTGAGAACTGCGTCAGTGCTGAGAGGATGAACGCGCTCATGCACACGACACTGATAATGATGATTATGATGATGAAGTGCAGTAACACAGGAGAGGCTCAGTACAAATATCAGTTACTGTGTACAAATCATCCTGCAGAGTCATGGTGGGTGTGGAGCTCTCTGACGGTCCGGCCAAACCACCGAGGTGGGCGTTCAGACTGTGACAGGGAAAACAAGGACCTTTGACTCAACCACTGCAACTCATACAAACTGAGTTCATGAGCCTGGTCTCACTGAAATGTACTGAAACGAGCTGAAAGATGATGGAAAGAACAAGTGTGAAAAGTGAGTTGGAGGTGTTTGGATATGGAGGGGTTTGTAACATCCAGATGAAATGAGGCTGATGGGGACAGATCCTCTGAAAAGCTGAGATTGTTCAGACGGTCTGAAGCTCAAATTATAGTTTCCATTAATGCAAAGGTCTACGTGACGTTAATTTCTGTCAGTCATCTGTGGACAGAAAGCCTTTGCAGACACCCAGTGTGGTATAATCACGGCTGTCCATCTCCCTTTTGGAGTATATCAGTAGCTTGTTTTTTAAGCTGGTCAGCCAGTTTTTAAGATGCACAAACCTCCAAAACACAATAAAAAACAAAGTTATAATTCAATTAGTTTTTTGAGACATTTGGGAAAGTTTGAGTTAGAACAGTTTGCAGTATAAACCCAACGAGGCTGTAAAGGAGGACGAGTGAGTCGATGAGTTTCTGTGTTCGGCGTGATGACGTTTAACGTCCCCGACAGCCTCTGGAGTCTCATTTAGACTCTTGTTAGCAACCGACTTTTTTAAGACACGGAAAAGCTTCAAAACTCACCAGTGGAGTATTTACTGACGGAGTTTATGTCGCAGAACAAAACGCTTGTGTTAACCACAGACCTTATTTCAGGAACCAAAAACCCACTGAAGAAACTCACTGACTTCCAGACGAGGGAACAGGAAGAGCTAACATGCTGACTCACTTCAGGGTTTTAGGAGTTGGGAGTTTTACACTACTATAGTTTGCAAACTTCTCTGTAAAGATCTGAAGCAGCTCAACACAAAAGCAGAAACTCACTTTGTTTTCAGAGACAATTAACAGGGTGTCATCGGCAAAAACATTCATCCAAACCTACGTCTGTTTACATGATGATGTGTTTACATGGTTATTAATAACTGAGAAATATTAAAGCAGCTTCCATCCTGAGGCACTTAGACTCATCAACACCGCTCTGTCTTTAATAAGTAATGTTGGTGTGATGTAACTTTCAACATAGTACAAGTTTTTATTTCTATTTCTTTATACGTGGTTCGTACTCCTCATATATATTTTACAGTGCAGTGTTTTTGACTTGTTATGTGAAGTTTATATTGAGAACAAGTGTTTTACTGCACTTTTTAAATGGAAACGACTGTAAATAAAATAAATGGAATGTAAACTGAGCTGAAAACAGGAGGCAGAGACAGACTGATGTTAAATTACCTACATGAGCATCAGCTGGAACAAATAAAAATCTAACAGATTGTGTAAATTCATGAGAAGGACTGACTCCTGATTTCCTTTAATGTAAGTTTGACATTCGGTTAGTCACCAACTGTCGACATGACACTGACCTCACAGTAAATTACAAAAGATAGCGCTTATATAAACAGTGATACTTGTGGATCAACTGAAAGAAATTCTAAGCAGTTTTATGTCTTTTCAACATTTCATGCCCTTAAAAAGGCACAAACTGCTGCTCTGGAGGATGTTGCTTCATATGCTGGAATCACTGATAGATTTTTGTGTGTAAAAATACACTCTTTCATCTTTAATTATTAATTAATCATAAACTGGATGTGTGGTGCAGAGCAGAGCGTCCTCTCTCTCTCGTAGATTCTCCCTGTTTGTTCAAACAGTCAAATGCAGAAAGTTTCTCCTAAACAGAAGCGCGTGAGAAGGAGAAGTTACCTGGATGTAACAGAAGTTTGACACCCACCTGCTGCTCTGCGTCACTGTATGTCCATGGCAGCTGGCTCTAAAAGGTACTCCAGACGTCCTTCTCCCCAGCATGAACCTCCAGCTCCGCCCAAAGGGGGGCACCAGGATCAGGTAAATAAAAGTAATCATGCACACAATTACTCTGCAGAGAAGCCTGGATAAGATATGTCCTAAATGATATGGAAGAGAATCATACACACCTGATACAAAGCCTCCACAAACTGAGAATAATGCCTTTAAGAACAGGAAGGAGAAGTATATATATATATGTATATAAAATTCAGAGATTCCAAAGCCACCCTAAACCAAAAAGCAGGGCTGTGTAGGGAGTAAGAGGGCAAGCCAACATCACAATACCCAGCAATCAATCAGTGTCATGATGACAGAACGCGAGGCATATAATTAATTGCATATAAGGTCAATGAAAATTGGCTTTGTTTTCTGTCTGAACACATCTCAAGACTTCAATTTTAGATCCACGTGTTTTTCAGCTCCCTTTGAATTCAGCAAACCATGAACTAGTGGCCGGAGCACACACTCATAGAAGTAGAGTTACATCCAGGTAACTATTATTTCTGCTTTCTTATTTCCTCTGAAGCTGGATTTCTACCTGATGCAAGGGCTGAATGGGAGTCCCATCATCGACACCTACAGCGTAGGTTCTGATTTATAGATTCACCACTACAGCACTATACGGATGTATCGTACGTGATCAGTATTATCAGACCGTGTACATTATTGTACGCAGGCACTTCTTTTAAAATGTGAAAACAGCTGATCAGACCACAGCAGACAGCCTATCAGCTGCTCCCACTGCCGACATACACATCGGAGAGTCCTCGAGCCGAAACGTGACAGTGCTCCACTTATGAAGAAAGAGTTTGATGTTCAGCAGCTGGCTCTCAAATCTGAGATGCTGGAGCGTCCCTGAATGCACCAACAGGTAGTGTTTCCCTGCTCTCCATTGTGTTAACACTTAATGATTATGTAACTGTGAATAAAACATTAAAATGCAGTTGATTATCTCTCTGCAGGGCAGATCATGTGAGATGATCGAAAGAAGAACGAAGCTACTAAACGTACCTTGAGGGTAAGATTGTTTTGTCAGCTTCTGTTTCCAAGAATGAACTTTTGAGAATGTCTTAAAGTGTTTAGAAAATTGAACATCCTCAATGCCATGACAACTGCATGGGCAAACGTCACATGATTGAAAGCTCCAGAGCAGCTTAATGGAACTCGAGGTGAGTTTGTTTTACCTGCAAGTTTTATTCTCATTCAAGTCTGATTTTCATAGAAATGCAGAAAAACTAATGGCTGCCAGGAAGGAAGGAAATCAATCTAAACATTGATGGATGATTCTGAAAATGACCTGCAGATATATACACGTGATTTGTAGTTAAAAATCTCCAGTATGAGCGTTTAAACACCTACGAGTTCTTTCAGATTGAGGGGTCATGCTGTTGGTTTGCTGCCAAATAGTTAGAGTCTGACACAGTGACACTGCCAGGAACCACGGGGGAATTTTGGACGAGAGACACAGAGAAACAGAGAGAGAGAGAGCTGTTAACAACACACACACACACACACACACACACACACACATGCACGGATACTTGACTCAGACATTGTTCCAGCAGTGAGAGTGTTGGGGGTCTTTATTCACAGTTTGTTCTACATGCAGAGTCATATGTGCTTAATATCTGTGTGTGTGTGTGTGTGTGTGTGTTGGAAGCTGCCCTGAATCACCTCAGTTCCTTTGAGGTGTCATAGGTCTGAGTCTGGAAAATGTCCGGATGCTTTAAAACACACACGAAGCCTGAAGATGAGAATGTGGGAAATGAAAACCCGAGACCCGAGCTCCTCTGCGTGTGTGTGTGTGTGTGTGTGTGTGTGCGCGTGTGTGTGTGTGTGTGTGTTGAAATTCATCCACCTTCATCCAGTTTGTAAAAATTCATGGCCACGCCCCCCTCTTTTTGGGGATAGAAAACCGAACATCCTATAGAATATGTTTGGATCACAGTTTTGACATGTTTGAATGTCTAACAGGTATTTTGTTACCTCGCCTGAAGCTGAGCGTTCGCGATAGCTTTAATAAATTAAGGTTGATCGGTCAGCTGTAATGCCCCTTCAGTCTTCCCCCGTCCAAGTGGATCAATGACCCAACACAGCAGCCAGACACGTTTATCTGGACATCATCTCAGCTGTTTGAGCTCAGCTGGGCTGAGAGTTTAGTTGGAGACGACGGTCTGATGCTGCTGTACTGTGTGACTGTGCTGCAGCAGCCTCCCACTCAAGCTAACGTTAGCTGTCCATCAGTGGTAACCACAGACTGTATGTAAAGATGGCCGACGCGTCTCCTCTTCCTCCTGCTGTACAAAAATGAAGCCAAAATATCCCGGATACAGGAGCTGCCATCTTGTGCTGGTGAGCCAGAGTCTGCACATTAGTGATCTATTGCCCCAACCAATCACAGCACACTCACAGCTGTCAATCATGATGTCTCCCCCCCCATCAATAACTAATTGAAACCAAACTGATCAGAAAGACGAACACTTGAACAAACATCAGCGTGAGAAGAACCTGAAATGACAGAAACCATCTTTGGGAACATTTTATTTGACGTGTACTTTGATTTTTCAGTTTGAATCATGTCCCATCCGCTAACATGGAGGGGGCGGGGCTTATGACCTGTACTGAAGCCAGCCACCAGGGGGCGATCAGGATGTCATGCCGTCCATCTTTATATACAGTCTGTGGTAGTAACAGTCAGCAGCATCATTTAGCTGTTCGCCTCACTGACTTCAGGTATCTAACCTGCTACACAAAAGCTTTTCGGTGTTTTCCTGTTTCTCTCGTTACGTCAAAGCGCGATTCTTTCCCCGAAAACGAGGCGTGGCCTTGACGCTGGATGATTCATTCACGTTTCCTTCCATTTTCTGCCTTTCAAAATAAAAGTAAGCTCTCAGTCAGTCCTGACATTAACTGCTTTTGTTTCCACGTCTCCTCAGCTCTGTGACCTTTGAACTTATCCACCGGGGTGACATCATCACCTCCTCCTCGTCTGATTGGTGAGTGAGCGTCATAACCACATCACTGAAACTGCTGCTGAAGTTTTTCCTACGATGGGGTTCAAGATACACGCCTACACACACACAACAGACACACACACAACAGACACACACACACACACACAACAGTGCTTGCTCATGGTGGAACTGTTGGGTCTCTGTAAATATAAAGAGTCGGTCTGGACCTGCTCTGTATGAAAAAGAGCCCTGAGATAACCTTGTTATGATATGATGCTATATAAATAAAACTGAACTGATCTGAACAGACACCTTTACATGTGCGTTAAATAAGAAGTGTGCTGGAGAAATCCCTTGTGTGTGTTTAACCCACATAGATTCATGAACACACACACACTCCAGAGGAAAGACGTGTTTGTTTTGTTTTACACATAATCTTTATTGATATAAAAAACATTTTATAATGATAAAATAACTCCAGATTAGATTGATTAGATCAGTTGATTGGGATCTGATTGGTCCACCCTCACCTCCCCTTTTTGTCTCCTTTCCTTCTATCCTTCCTTCTCTTCACCCTTTCCTCTCCTTTTCCTCCTTCCCTCCTTCTCAGGTGATGTTTTACTTTCTCTCAGATCTCAGTAAAGTCTTCCTCCTCCTCCTCCTCACTTCATCATATGAGAGAGAGATGCCTTATGGCAACATCTCTCTTTCACCTCCCCCACTGTGAGAGGTCATAGCAACGCTATCCATCATGCACACACACACACTTAGATAGACGTTGTGTGTGTGTGTGATGCAGCAGGGCAGTAAATTAGTCTGCACCTCCACAGTGTTTCATAAAGCTGCAGCGAGAGAAGAAGAAGAGGAAGACATCGTTCACCTCCCAGAAAGAAAGACGGATGGAAGGAAGGAGGGAGGTAGTGAACTAAAGAGAAAAAAAAGATGGATACAGAGAGAAGGAAGAAAGAAAGAAATGGGATGTCTGCAATAACAAATAAAGTCGATGGTATGGAGAAAGACAGAAGGAAGGAAGGAGAGAAGGAGACAGTGAGTGGAGGTACTTTGAGGACACGCAGATTACAGCTCACGTCCACTAGATGGAGCACTTCAATCTGCATTCAGCTCTGTGACAGACCTGAGCACCGGAGCCGTCCTCGCTGTCTGTCTACCTGTCGACCACCCGTTCACACCTGACCGTCCCTCCGTAAACACACTCTGTGCACTCATGAAGAATTTATATGAAAACTTGAAGCAGTTTTTTATCTTCAGTTTCAACAAAGTGGGACAACAAGTAAAGCAGGGGTGAGAGTGGAGGCGTTAGGAGCACTCACCAAAACAAAAACACACGTGAAGGCAGTTTGTAGTTAATTTAACAGGTCGAGGCATGTTTGATTTCCATCCCTGGACACCCTAACTCTTTATTCAACTTCCCAGAGTCAGATTTTCCCCTTAATTGTTTGTTAAGACAGGACAAGGTGGGAGTGAATTGTCTTACTGTGTACTTCTTTGTAAAGTACATGTTTTATTCGATGGTTATAGTTAAAACAAAGAACACGTGTGTCATGTTGTTGCAGATCTTCCTCAAAGCTTTATGATGATATTCAAACCCAGCACAACATGGAAAATATTCTACATGTGTGCTGCTTCATTTTAGATACATTTCCCCAAAATTCAGCCTGACATGTTTGGTATCTTTGGAAACTTTGGGATATCCACTAAAAACTTGAAATAAAGTCCTGTGGTTTTGAACAACATAAGGACATAATGATGGACCTGGCAGGGTTGAAGAGGTTCATTTAAACCGAGCGCTCCCTTGTACTTTTCCAGCCGTGCTGAATGTATTTTGGATGCGGTTTTTCAGCCCCGGAGGCGACTTTAAAAACAAAGTGCATCAGTGCTGCTGCCGGCGTTACGACAGGTTCATGACTCACAGGTTGTGAGTTATTTAAAGAAGCCACCGGTGCAGACAAGTTCATTTCCATAATACACACTGCAACGCCTTTATAAGGCAACTCAGCGAGTGGTGACCTCACACAGGCATGAGATGGAGTTTGTTTTAAACTTGTAGACAAGCAGACAGCCGACGAGTCACACACACACACGTTTCCCTGCAGTGATGATGTCATAACAGCAGAGGGAGAATCCCAGACATCTGATTAAAGCAGGAAGCTGTGTGTAACTCTGCGTCTTCGCCGCTTCCTCTACAGTCAGTTCTGACTCTGTTCTCTGAGTTCACTATGTTAACAGACCACATGTTGGGGGGGTGACTTGCAGACTTTACCAATGATCCCCAAACCCCCTCAAAATATTAGAAACCATTTAGAACCTTTTAGATCCATTAGTTCCCCTTCTTATCCTAAGTAGAACCACTTAGGTTCCCCTTTGAAATCTCCTAGAACTGCCTCTGTAGAACCTTCTTAAAGCCTGTTATATCCCCTTAAACTCCCATGTAGAACCACTAAGGTTCAGTGTTAAAACCCCATTGAACCCTTAAAACATTAGAAACCCATTAGATTGTCTTGAACCCATATGCAAAATTGCTTATTTTTCCCTTTAGAAGTCCCTAGAACCGATAAGCCATTAAAACACCTCTAGAACCTTAAAAGTCCCCTCTGAGCCCTTTTCTTTAGATCTTGTCTGAAAGTCCTGTAGAGCCCATTTTAGAATCCCATTAGAACATCCATAATAACCCAAGTAGAATCTTTAAGGCCCTTTGGAATTCCTGAGAACCTTAAACTCACCTTTTCCCTTTTCAGGACCCATTAAATCCCATTTATTCCCTTTAATTCCTAAACCCATTTCCTGTCAATTTGACCACCTCTAGATACCCTTTTAAATTGCGTCCTTTTCTAAATTTCGAAAACCTGTTAGATTTGAGATTTCCAGGCTTGTAAGAACCTCTCGGAACTTCGTCAGATTCGTTGGAGAACTTGTTAGAACTCCCTTAAATCCCATTAAATTCAGCACTTTGTGGAAACTCCTCAGTAATATGTTTATCATCACACCATAATCCAGTTAGAAACACCTTCAAATCCAGATTAAAAACCTCCTGAACCCCCTTTGGATTACCTTAATCCCCTCTATGAAAACCCTTAAACATGAAATTAAGTGTAGCAATGCAGCTGAAGAAGTCAGGGGAAGTTCTTATAATCTTCCTTGAGGATAATTTCTCAATGAAACCAACCACTGTGACGAACTCTGTCAGTGGTGCGCTGCTTAACGAATCCAGGAGGAGAGAGTGGGCTGATGGGAAATTAAGTGAGACGATAATGCATTTGTAGAGAAGCTCGAGGGAGTGGGGGAACAGGTGGGGTATTTCCAGGATGATGACGGGCTGGCTCTGATGATGATAACAAAGATAAGATGACTATCGCCTATTAAAGGTCATGCTTCTCACACTGACTCAGGAGGTTTTTGTCCTGATGTCTTCTGTCAACACATCTGCAGGTGAACTAACTGGACATTCGAGAAATTCATCCCACTACCGGACCTGCTGTGACGTTTAGGTCTGTGGGCTTATGGGAAATGGTGGTTGCTAAAAAACAGAAATATTGAATTAAGGATATTAGATTGTGTTTATGAAGCGAGCCACATGGCATACTGTTGAGAAAGGGTCTGTTCTACGGTTTAGTTATTAGCGTTGTTACAAATGTCAATGGGTCTTCATACTTCTGGAAGAGAACCTGGACCTTCCGGTTTCATCTCAGTTCTCCATTGAGAGAGAAAGGTTGTGGCCAGGGAAGTAAACCTGTAGAGCGTAGAGTATTTTATCCCAGAAATAAAAAGCTGAAAAAGCTGAGCTGAAAACGAGCTGGAGGAATCTGAATCGGCGACTCTGCGCAGGAATCCCCTGCTCATACTGAACTCCGCCGCCGCTTCGCCTGCCACAACGCGACAAGGCGAGACCGCACAGTCATGGACCATGATGTCATGTCGACTGGAGCTGAACAGCAACCAGACTAAACAAATCCAGACCGTCAGACAGACAGACGGATAGACAGTCAGACAGATGGACAGGAGAGTCACAGGCGAAATCCAAGTCATCCAAGAATTTTCCCTTCAACACGTAAGTCATTCACAGCCGACCGTGGGAGGGAGGGAGGGATCCCAGCTTTGCTCCATTAACAGCCGAACAGAGGGAGGGGGAGAAATAAAGAAAGAAAGAGAGGGAGGGAGGAGGGAGGGAGAAGGTAAAAGTTGGAAGTGGTATGAGTCACAGAGCGAGATGGGAGGAGACTGGAGTGGAGGAGAGAGAGAGAGAGGGAGGGAGGGAGGGAGGTATAATTATGGTAGGAGGCTGCCAGGGCGAGAGAGAGGAGAGAGAAGCAGAGGGAGGGAAAGAAAGAAGAGAGCGAGGAGAGAGAGAGAGAGAGAGTCCAGCCCACTCCGGTAAAACCATTCAACTGGTGAGCGAGGGAACGCATTCAACACACACACAGAGAGAGAGAGAGAGAGAGAGAGAAAGGTAAAGAGAGAGAGAGAGAGGAACTCCCTTCGTCTGGGATAACTTAGTCAAACTGCCTCTTCAACACACACACACTCTGAACACACACTCTGCAGCGACTTCACCCCGGGAACAAGGATCCTCCTGCACTCCAGAGTTTTTCCTTCTCCGCTTTTTCATCATCCATTCATCACATCTGAGAGTTTTTTTCTTTTCTTCTTCTTCTTCTTGTTTTGTTTTTCTTTTTCTTTCTTTCTTGTGACGCCTCCACATTTTCCAGCCATCTGTCCCTGACAAAAAAGATAAGGATTACTCATTTTCTCTCTCGGCGTTGTGTGTGTTTTTTTTTTCTTCTTCTCTTTTTTGTCCTCCTCTCTCTCGTTTCTTTACAGCTTTTTTTTCCCCTCCGTTTTTTCGCAGGTGGACTGTGAGCTGAGCTGAACTTTGCAGCTTCCAAACTTCTGAGGAGAGAACGAAAGAGAGAGAGAGAGAGAGAGAGACAATAAGAGAGAGAGAGAGACAATAAGAAGGAGGGAAGGTGAATTTTTCTTTCTTCAACCAGGACTGAATTTTTGTTCAAACACTTTTAGCCAAAACTCGACTTCATCTTTCCAGGCTCCGTCTTTGCATCTGCATCCGGCAGCATCACTAAATCCAGCTCAGCAGCCAGTCAGGCGACTCCTGCCACCATGTCTGTCTTACCTCTGCTAAGCTGGACAGTCCTGCTACTGGTCCAGAGCTGTGGCTCATCCTCGGACCCGGCATCCAAACTCCAGCCGCCACCGCTTTCTCTGACTGTCCATCCTCACCACCAGACGCTGCCAGACGCCGCCTCCAGCTCCCACTGCCCCTCCTGCGCCCTGGCTAGGATGAGGAGAAACGAAGGGGGCGCTGACGACATGGTGGGACACGACCGAGAGGAGGAGGCTCAGCAGGACGTGGTGGAGGCGGTGAAGAGACACATCCTCAACATGCTGCACCTCCAGGCCCGGCCCAACATCACCCGCCCCGTGCCGCGCGCTGCGCTCCTAAACGCCCTGCGCAAGCTCCACGTGGGGCGAGTGGCGGAGGACGGCAGCGTGCAGATCGAGGGGGAGGAGGAGGCGCGAGGGCGGGGAGGCCGGGGAGGAGGAGGAGGAGGGGGAGGAGCAGCGGCGGTGGCGGCGGCTCGGGCAGACAGCGGCGACGCACAGGAAACAACAGAGATCATCACCTTCGCAGAGGCTGGTGAGTGCGTACAGCTCTGTGTGTGCGTGTGCATGTGTGTGTGTGTGTGTGTGTGTGTGTGAGCATCGTTTTGCCCTTCTGCATCAGTGTGTGTGGAAAGAGACGCAGAGAGCCTTTGTGTGTGTAGTGTGTGTGTGTGTGTTTGTGTGTGTGTAAAGCAGATAGGACGACCTGTAAGCACATATTTATATTTGCATGTTACAGTTTTGTGTGTGTAAAAGACAAAAATGCAGCTGTGTTGGAAATCAACTTATTCTTTCAGTGTGTGTGTGTGTGTCCACCTGCTTAATTCCACCTGCATACTCACTCAGCCAAGCCCGTCAGATCCACACACACACACACACACACACACACACACACACACACACACACACACACACACTAACCTCTGTAATTGCCTCTTGCTGTTTTCAAAGAATACCTCATTATCTACTTGTCAGAGGAGATTCTTGTGTCGTGTGTGTGTGTGTGTGTGTGTGTCTTAAAGCGGTAAGAGTGCTGGAACGCTTTTCTGACAGACGGTAGTGACAGAGAGCGAGTACGAGTTGGGGGGGGGGGGGCAGAAAGAAAGAAGCACTACTGAGTAACTGACTAATAAAACCCACCTGTCACACCTGTCAGGACTCGGAGGAAAGCGTCTGGTCCGTCCTGCTCAGCAGCACGTCGGCAGGCTGAGGTCAGACGTTAACTGTCTCCGTGTTGTGTTTTAGCCATCAACTCTAAATAGATTCTCCACTCCTGCTGATCCTGCTTCCTTAAAGTTTCAGCTTGCAGACACTTTAGACTTGCTGCAGAGAGATAATCCATCACAGCGCACTTTATATTTTAATTAAACTGACACCATCATCCTTTGGTGATGCAGTTCAGATGAGCTGAGCAGCGAATGTTGGACGCTCCAATACAGAAACACTTTAAACACAAGAAATGAGTTTGAGTTGCAACAGAAAATCTAATTTCTGTGATAAATAACAAAAGGAAATCAATTTAAAATGTGTGTTCTGCTTTGGAAAGTGGTTGGCAGTGATATAAAGTGTATGTTGAGCTAATCAGTCCAGTGGAAAAGGTGACACATTTTAAATGACAGCATTTCTCTTAGAGATAGAACATGTAAGCAGTCAGTTAGACACATGGATCATTTTTAAATCCTCCTTCTACTGCTGAGTGTTGTGAAATTCCTGCAGTGCACTTTCCAAGAGCTCACCTGTCAGTCAGGCAGTGTGGGCTGGACTGTGACGTCTTCCTCTTCCTCTTCATCCTCTGGATTTTCTGTTTCTGAGTTTCTGTAGGCGAGAGTCTGGAACAGCAGATGGAAAAGATTTTTATGAATTGGATCCGTGCAGACGGGCTGAGAGGAGCAGCTTCCTCTGAAGGAAAACAGAATTTAAAGCCGTTGAAAGAGTTCCTCTTCGTGGATAAATCCTAAAAGAAAAATCTAAATGTAAGACAACAATGTAATTACATCCAGGGGCGTGTCTAAGGCGCAAGTGGACTGGCCACTTCAGGTACCCCACCCCAAAAATCTTGAGTTATGATTGGCTGATGGCTCTAGGAGCAGGACCAACAAGGCTGATAAAAAAGGATTCTCTCCTTTAAACCAAGTTCTACAAAGTACCTTTAGAACCGTTTATGATAGAGACGAGCTTTGAGTTGTGTCTGGACCGTGAGATTCTCAGCTTTCCGAGGCAACTTGAATGATGCATTTACAACAATCAGGACCGATTCATGCGATCACATGATTCTGGAACAGAAGCTTATGTACCTAAGTTAAAATGAGTCAACGTTGCCTTTTGGTTTCACACGGGACACGAACAGCCATCTCCTGGGTGTCTTCATACGACCTCACCTGACTTCCTCCTTTGCTCCCGCCATAATTACTACGGCCACTAGAGGTCGCCGCCTAACAATAAACGTAAATATGGGTCGTAATGAGCTGCTGCACAGACGATCTATGTGGCTGTATTTTTGGGGAGGACAGTCTCCTTTAATGTGCTGCAAAACCAAAACTATGAGCTACAAGAGGCTGAAACAATATTGATCGCAGGTGTTGGTGCTAGTTTAAAGTCACTTTTCATAGGAGCTGATGAAATTGTGTTGTTTTTCTAAGATGTAAAAGAGCCCGCCGTGAGAATACTTTGCACCCAGCCGGTCCTGTGCTTTGTTAGGAATAACTGATGCATTCAGGGACCTCGGTAATTATTTTGGGCAACTGAGATGGCGAGTAGGGGAGCGGAGGGACGACTGGATTCTTGGCGGAGACGAAGTGTCAACCTCCGTTTAGCAGCTCCGACACAATATCTATCTGTCCGCCGCTTTCTTTCCATCAGCCTGTTCTGTTTAAATTCCTCTCCTCCGTCCCTGTTTATCTTCCCCTCTTCTCTCCGTCTCCCCCCACACACAGAGGACAATTAGGGTAATTGAACTTAATTGAACACATCATTAGCGACATTCCACAATCCACTTTCATCTCCCTCTCCCTCTCTGCTGCTCGCTCTAACCTCGGCCTACCCTTCCCTCCTCTGGCAGACAGAATAAACGGGTCATTGTTGGATCTATTCTGGTGGCCGGGTCTGTCTGGGGATTCAAACTAGCAACCCTGAGACGAGCTTGTGGCCGGTTCACTGACCTCCGACAAATGAGAGGAAGCAGTGAATGTCAGCAGCGGATAGAAAGACAAAAACGTCTGTCTGATAGGAAAATAAACTATAATTAGCATGTTTCCTTTGTCTGTTTTCTTTTCTCTTCCTCACATTTTTCTTGGCTTTAACTCACATTTTCTTCATTTTGTTCTCTCTCTGTTTGTTCTTTTCCCTTCTTGTCATTCTCTGTTTTCTCCTCCATCTCCAAGTTTTCTCTGCTGCTGTTGTTCTCCTCCGTCTTCTCCCTCCCTGTCCGTCACTTGTGTTTGGGACGTGGCTTCAGCGTGTTTATAGCGTGTTTACCGTCGTGTCCGTGCAGTCGTAACGCCGCTGGTTCAAATCCCTGGCGGCTCGTGTCAGTTGTCGTCGTCCCACCACATCGCTTGGCTCTGCTTTGATGTGTGACCGGCCGCCAAAGATGCTCTATGTCTGGGGAGATGAATCACTCGATAGTAAACAACTACAGATTGTGTCCAGACCTGCACGACACACACAAACCCACTGGGACAAATCTGAAGATGCTGTGGATTCTGAGAATATTTCACAATGAAGGAAAAGGATAAGGTGCAGATCCAAACCAGGTCCTGTGTGTGTTTCACAGCCTGTTGTATAAAAACTATTAAACACATTAGTGAGCCACACTGAACACACACACTGGACTTCATTTACACACCGTCCTGTTGCCCCAAATACTCACTAGAGACCCAAATGTGGATTCATCCACCGCTGAAGATAATCCCCAACAAATGCACTATTTCCTCCTGAGCAGCTGTTTTAAACATGAAACTATATATCTGTGAGGTCTTCAGCAGGAACCAATGGGCTCGGAGCTGAGAGGAAGTCAGAAAAACAATAATAACAGTACAGAATGACCAGACTTGTAGTTTTAAGATGTAAAGAGGACACTGATCCTTGGCTCCTTGTGTCTCAGACAGGTTGTACCAGACTCTTGCGGTCCCTCCTGGTTTCAGGACTAAAACTGTCTCACTCTTATTCTCCTGATACCAACACAAACAGGGTCTTATGGATCAGTGATAAGCCTTTAATAAGATCAAGTGTTGGGTTGCCAGGTTGTGTTTGTCCTTTCTGTTTGATAATAAGTCCATTGAGAAAACAGTCATGATGTCTGCAGTTATAAATGTTAATTAGTTGTTAATAAACAGATTTTGATTGATTGATTTTGAAGTAATTGGTCAAACAATTCAGCCACTCAAAGAGATGTTTCACAACCTGGCAACCCAAAAGTTGTTCCAATTAGTTTACTTATAACTGATCTATAAAGAATTAGTGAATGATTTAGTGATCAATAAAGTCATATTATAGAATTAGTTTTATTTTGTCCAAATATAAGCTGAAGTTTGCTTCTGTCTACCTGTCCGTCTTCAGGGTTCAGTTTCCAACCTCAAACATAAATCAGCCAGAGTGACGTTTGTGGTTCATTGGAAAATGGTCAGAGTGAGACGTCTCTGTGTTTTCCAGCTCTCTGCCAGCCGCCCGCTGTGTAGTCCCTCTGGGAGGAATCAGGGAGGACAGGAAGGCAGCGAGCGGCGGCCTCGCTAAATACAGGCGAGTTCAAACAGAGGGGGAGGAATCGGTGGGAAAGAGGAGAGAGAATTACAGATTGAAGTAAACTCAACCTTACTAACTGTCCCTGAAGGCCTCTCCAGACTCAACACTCCCTGCTCGGGAGACGGAGGTCAGGTTTATATTTATTACAAAGTGAAACAGAAGCTTTTTCACGCCGTCCCAGTATGAAACTGGCTGTACTGGGAGACTCCCACTGTGTGTGTGAGAGCATGAATGTGACGCCGGGAGAAAACGGCTAATTGTTAAATGTTCCTAACGTGTTGTTACCTTAACAGTCGTGATGAGACGTTTCCTGCAGGGATAAGGAGAAAGACGCGAGGCGTTGTAGTGGTCATGTTGTGTATCAGATTAATGGTAAAATGATAAAACAGCTAACTTATCACCAGCAGGGTGTGGTCAGTGCACTGTGACATCACTGCTGGGCGTGGTCACAGGTGCAACAGAGCACACCTCTGAACGCTTCCATGCAGTTTACGTTAAGCTTTTTAGCTTGGTGCAAAGCTCCTCCTTAAAGTGTCTATAATCAATCAATCAGTTATGTCCAGCGGCTGCGATGTAGGCGTCACTTGGGTGGTGACGCACAGCTGATGAGCTAATACTGATAGCTTAAAGCTGCTGACTGCAGCTGTTCCACTGAAGTGAACTCAGAAGTGTGGCTGTTTTACATGTTGGTGTAGCCGGGCCTTTATGCATAACTTCTGTGTTTTCTGATTCATGATTCATTGTAATGTATTTCTTCCACACTTCACCTCCAACGGTTGCAGAGAGTTTGTCATTTCACGTGCATTAAAATGCCACGTTGCCAGTGGAGGCTTGGTTTGTCTCTTTGTCCAGAAACCGGAGCGGACTGGGCAAAACCTGCAGAAGTTAAGGTGCAGAAGGACTATGACGGGTTCGATGAAACCTGGCGTCCTGTTTCTGTCCTGTGGTGGTGGACGGTTGAGGTCCAGACAGTGAAGGTTTGGAGGGGATGTGATTTCTTTTAACGTGTCAGAAACTCGTCCCAAGCGGAGCAGCGGCAGAGTCTCTTTGGCATTTTGGTATTTTGAGATGGGAACATTTTCCTGTCGGATTGGACTGCTTATCTGCTCTCTCATTATAAATAAACTGGCCTGGGAACTCAGACAGACTGAGAGAGCTACAAGCTGGCACTTCAGCTTCAATTTAGCTCAAAACTTTATTGTCCCGAGAGAGAGAGAGATCTGGTTTGTAGACGAGATCTGAAAATGAAAACCACGCCATAAAATCACTTTGTTAAAACAATGAAAACACAATACAAACTGATGAAAATGTGACACATGACTGCAGGAGCGAATCAGAGCAGCTGAAGCCACTTTGATGTTGAAAAGGCTTCCCACAGTCTCTCTCGTTTGGTATTGTCTTTATGCTTGAAACTGACTTTAGTAGAATTTGACAGACCACTTTTATTTGGTACTAACAGCCAAACTGACACCGTGTTAAAGATCAGAACCAGGAACTCTAGTTGTTATTGTTTTCCTCTAGTTTCACTTCATTTTCTTTTACTTTACTGCAGCAATAAAAGCACCACAGAATATACGACATGCATAAACACACAGCAACAGTACTTAAAGTGGATACCAGTAAAGGGCAATCAACACCAAAGCATTATTGGAGCGTTTTTTATGTCAGTTTACGAGCCCAATAAATCAAGACATGTCGGCCATATTGGTCTTGATTTGCGCCCAGTGTTCAGTGTCAGTGCAGAAAGTAAGAGTGTGACAGATAATGTTCCGTAGTTACTGTGCACAGATAGACTGTCCTCCCAAGAAGAACGACAGCGACAGTACTTTTGTTAGCGTTACCTGACAGCGCCTCCTAGCGGTCGCAGTAATGATGACGGGAACAAAGGAGGAAGTCACTGATATATCTACACAAACATCAGACTTTAACACGTGGGGTTGCTGTTCGTTTCCGTTTCCATCCGACAGTCGACACTGATTTCTTTTACCACCCAAACCCTGATCTTTCTCTAAACCCAACCAAACTGTAACCACAGCGTTGTCACACCCTAAAACTGATTTCTTTTTTTGGTTTTGGTGTGGTCAAGAGGAGCTGGACAAACTAAGTATTTTGTCGTTTCATTTGGAGGACAATTTAAAAACAACATTGTTAATGAACATGAGAAATGGGGTCAGTCTTGTCGGGCGACAGGACTGCTACCCCAAGCGCTGTACGTCCAACCATCCACACCGACCTCTGACCTACGACCATAAAACTTACCGGTAAATGTAAAAAACCCATGGCGTTAAACATAATGTTTAAATTTTTTAAACGACAAAGAGAGCTTTAGCTCCACAAATGCTGTGTCACAACTCAAAGTGACAGAACCTTCAGCTGTTTGTCTCGTTTTCTCCAGTTTTACTTCATTACACATCAAATACTGCGCAGTATGTGAAATATATACATTTAAAACAGCAAGAATCAAAAACTAACCAACCAAAGACGTAGAGACATGAGATCACAAATATGTCTTCACCTCAGTTTTGAACCATCTGGAGCAAATTTACGTAAATTCACATTCACTCGTGTTCTTGTGTCACGTGACCTCTAATTGTGTCTTTGCATGCAGAGAAAACACCTTCAGGCTGCAGTTTCCTTTGATCTCTATTAAACACAGATCTCAGCTGTGATTGGTTACTGTACCTGGCAGGTGTCCTGTCAGGCTCCGTGTGAGGTATTCACTGCTCTTCAGCGGTTAACGGTTAACATCATTGTCGATGAAGCTGCTGATTGTTTTCTCTCTGTTTCCCAAAATCCAAGACAACAACTTCAAATATCTTGTTTTGTCCGACAGTCCAAGAGATATTCAGCTAATCGATTCCTCCCCTGATCGACCCCTCGCCCTGCTGGCTGTTGCTTTACCAGGAAGGGTGTTTACCATCTGAACATGACGTCCTCCTCTTTTCATTTTCTCTGCCTTTCTCTCTGCTTTGATCCGCCCAAAATGACCAAAGCTTCTTCAGAACTACAAACGCAGGATCAGTGTGTTCTGGTGTGTGACTGACTTTCCTCCAGCTGACGAGGAGCGAGTTTGGCATTCAGGACATTCCTCTTGTCAGACGGCGAGGCCGCTTTAATGCCTCCCTACCACTTTTGTTTACCGGCCGTTTGACAGCGTTGCACAGATTTAGTTTCACATCTAGAGCTGCTCACTGTGTGTGTGTGTGTGTTTACTAACACGGCTGCTGACTCACATGTGGTGCCAATAAGGCCGAGCAGGGCGTCGACTCCGGGGATCTGGAGCAGATTTCTGTCCCACGCAGGCGAGGCTGAGCCTGACAGTCAGCACTGAGGAGTTTACGTGCCCACGTAAAGGTTCACCTTAACTCCCTCACCGTTTGCATCATCATTTAAACCCTGTTGTTTGCTGGTTTTAAAGGGGCGGACCAACTTTGTAGGAGTTTAGAGGAGTCACGTGACAAAAGGCTTCACTATGAACCAGAACACAGTTCATCCTGTAAAAATGAATCATTTAGTCATTAAATCCAGCTGAATTCTTCATTACAACAGCACATCTTCAAACAGTATCCGTGTGCTTTTATTTATTCATTGGTTGATATGCACTCTGTGCAGGTTTACAGGGTTTTTCATGTGAAAGATACTTTAAATTCACCATCATGACTCTGTACGTCTTCTTTGTAAAGTAACCTTTGGCTTTTATTAGATCTTTATACATTTGTTTAGTTTTTATAAGAACTCTTTACACCAAATTTAACCCTGAAATTTCTCTCAAAAGTAGCTTTAAACTCAAAACAGAAGACACGTGGACGAGCTCCTTCTGCTGCTTAACGTTACGCATATTTAAACATGCAGGTTGTTTCTTAAACATTGTTAGGAATCAAACCTGTGTGTGTGAGACCCAGCCCGCTGATCCCTCCCAATGTAAACTAAGAGACAGAAGAAAGGGCGGACTGGGAAAAAAAAGAAAGGTCCGTACGAGCTCAGTGGTGCACTGTAAAAAAATATTCACCACATATCTTCTTAAAGTATGAGTCTGGTGTTATTCTATATTTTTCTTACTGCCAACAAATCCCATGTTCAGACCCAAACCAGCAGCATGTCAGTCCGTCTCTCAGTCCCGTCTGACCTCCTGTCTCACTTCCTGTCTGTGGCTCTCAGCTCCGAGCTCATTGGTTCCTCCTGAAGATGTAAATCTTTAATAAATAGTTTGATGTTTCAAACAGCTGCTCGCTGTAGTTTTTATCAGACAAACAGCAGGACATAGTGACTTTGTTGGGGACTATTTTCAGCGGCGGATGAATCACATGTGGGTCTCCAGTGAGTATTTGGGGCAGCAGGACGGTGTGTAAAGAAACTGCAGTGTGTGTGTTGGTCAGCCAGTGCAACGTTTGCTTCATGACCAAAATCCTGCAGCTGGACTAATGTTAGCATGCTAACACGCTAAACTAAGACAGTGAACATGGTGAACATCAACATGTTAGCGTGTTGACTGTCTGGGTTAAACATGTTTGTACAGTGTAAATGCAGAGAGGTGAAGGCAGACTGATCCCTTTAATGTAAACGTGACAGACACAGAGATGGAGCGGTAGATTAGCATTCCCATTAAGCAGACAGGAAGCAGCGTTTGGACAGGAAGTCCTCGCACGCTGATCGGTCACATCTGTCACATACTGTACCGACAGACCCCTCCTTCTCTCAAAGATCTCCTCTTCGTCTGAGAGGAGAGACAGAAACAGCTGATCCCAACAGAAGCTGCTCGCTCTTCTTTCTTCTTCGTCTCTTTGAACATTTTGTTGCAGCAGTTTCACCATGAAGTCAAAAGATAAACAGTTAAACTGTCTTCCTCACTCGCTAACATGAAGACACACACACACACAGGTTTGATCAGTCTGTTGAACGCATTGAAGGAGGGATTATGATGGACAATGCAGAACACACACACACACACAGGGACAGAGTGTTTGGACAGATGGGTACAGTGTGTGTGTGTGTGTGTGTGTTGGTCTTTGTCGTGGACTCAGTAAACACAGAGAACAGAGGATGGAGGGTGTGTCCACTCACTGATGTCAACAGTCAAATCCAGAATTAGCAGAGTCCCAATTCAAGCTCCTCTGAAAGACGACGCCCACTAAGGTCGAACCTCCTCCTCCTCCTCCCAAAATGACACAGTGCGTTCAGGTGCTCCTTGACAACCTGCAACCTGAATTTAGACCTGATCTTGAGGCCCCACCTTGTACAGGGGCCCTGTGTCAAAACCTAGTTATAATATTTTGGTATTCCTGAATAAATTAGAGTTTTCATTTTTGCCCCTACTGGGTTAATCTGGCCCTGATCAGGACAAAGTTCAGCCATGTTTGCTCCAACACATATAACATCTTTATATTAGTCATTTAGCTAAATATGTCTGTTTTTTCTTATTTTCTTTGTCCTAAAAGTTGATTTGAAACATGAACAGGACGAAATAATCCAGGGCTCGACTCAGCTGCTATGGGGCTCTATAAGATGGGCCCTCAAGAGGAGGTAAAATGCAGGAGCCACCTTAAGGCCCTTAACATTGCAGTTTATATGGTGCTTTAGGGGTGCATGTTCCTAAACAAATCGGCAATTAATCAAGTTGCCAAAATCTCCACACATAGAACCTGTGGCTTCTGGGGCCCTGAGGTAGTCCCCTGCTTCACCCAGTTGGTAATCCAGTTTTGAAATAATTTTATCTTGGGGGCAGATATTTTCACTTGTTGTGAGACAATAACAGTAACAGACAAACAAAATGATTTCTTAAATTGACGTTTTTTGTAGTGGGGTTTTGTAGAAGAAGTGCGATATCGAGAAAAGTATCATTTTGGTGTCGTTCCCAAAAGATAGGTGTCGTATTTGCACTGATATTGAAATATTTCGAATGATCTCATGAGTCTCTGCACTGTGTGTGTGTGTGTGTGTGTGTAAGGGGGATTACAGAGGATTTAATAAGATTGATCATAAACCAAGAGTCCTGTTAACAACATAGCGATCAGTGTTTGTGTCACATGTTGGCAGGATCTGTTGTTTAGCTTTGTTAGCTGCTCAGGCTTCGTCTGATAAATCAAGTCAAAGTCATAATACGCCCCAGGGGCTGATGGGAGAGTTGGGAAATGTTTGGAGGCTGCTGTCGATGATGATGATGATGATGATGATGATGATGTTTGGTTTAAGTGTCAGTTTATCATTCCTGATTTCTGCATCAGAGATTCGAGCTCACGTTCAGAACCACTGATGAAAAACGACTGACGCGTTGGGAGAACTGCGTCACTGCAGCAGCAAAATGTCGCTGATGGTTTAAGGTGGATGTTCAGTTGTCCAAGGCGGACAATCGTTGGTCTAAACTGGGTTTTCGATTGTTTAAACTAAGTTTCTAAATGTGTAAACTGGCTGTTTGATGGTCTAAACTGGATTTGATTGTTTAATTTGGGTTTTTGATGGTCTAAACTGTGTTTTTGATTAAATTGAGCATTTATAAAAGTTTAAAGGCTAAAAAGAACATTTCAAACACAAAAACACAGTCTGTCAGAAATGATTTCCTTCAGTAAATCCTGCACCTGGACACAGAAGAGGTTTTGTGGTGTTCTCTACTGATTTAAAACAACAGGAAAACACTGACCTGTAGTTTTCTACTGTGTGTGTGTGTGTGTGTGTTCCAGTTTTCTACACACACTGCTGTCCAAACACAGACACTGCGTGACAAACTCTGTGTGTGTGTGTGTGTGTGTGTGTGTGTGTGTGCCCACAGCAGACGAGGGCCAGAAATCAGGTTTTATGAGTTGTTGAGACATCAGTGTGCAGAGATCAGTCCTGTGTAAATGGAGGGGGATTACAGAGAGAGATGAGCTGTGAGGAGAAGACTTGCAGACTCCAGAAACACAAACCTTCGTGAGCTGCTGGAACTTGTTTCTCACCTGCTCTGCTGAGTTTTTACGTGTTTCAACACATTAAGTACGAGCCGACCAAACGTCACATCGTCATCAGTGTTGATTTCCTTGATTGATTTCCTTCCGTGCAGGCAGCCGCTGGTCTCACTTCAGCTCTGAACATCAGCCTGCAGAGACCCAAAGCACTAAATGGGGCACTTATTTCCTGTTCCAGTGAAGTGAAATCTTAATGCTGCAGCATACAATGATATTTCAGACAACAGCGTTCATCCAACTTTGTGTCAACAGTTTGTGTTTGTCTCTTTCCCGTTTCAACATGACAACGCCCCCAAAAGCATTCCACCGCCGAGGCTGCACATCACTTAAAAGCTTTTCACTTAATAGCAGAAAATGTTTATAAAGTTTAAATCTGCATCTGGATCTGCTTCAAAATACACAGTGATGGACAATCATGTGGCGCATGTGGCAGATTGTTTTCATTCAAATAAGAGCAGTAGTTCATGAGAAAGTGTTTAAAGATGCTCTGCTTCAGAAACGGGCATCTTTCCACCAAACTCCACTGACTTTTCTTTCAATTTAAGTGAAATCTGTCGACACGTTTTTATACTTTATTGCTAAAAATACAAATTCAGTCAGTTGACACCACTGTCCACATGCTTTGTTGTTTGTAGTAGTTTGTATTGCATTTAGAGCTAAAACAACGAGTTGATGGAAAACTAATTAGCTTCTCAAATGTCTTTAAACAAGCTGTTTAAATCTGTCAGTTTGGGCTAATTCTCACTATTTTCTAATATTCTAGAAATCAAACAATGAATCTATTATTTGAGATTAGTTGCAGCCCGTGTTGCATTCAAGGAGCAAGTGTCGAGGAGTTTAGACACGGGTGACCACTGAAAGCCTCATGGAGGCTGGAGCTGTTGAACACTAACAAAATAATCTCAAATGTTACAGTCCAGTACAGAAAGAAAACCTCACTGAGAAATGACAGTGAGAGACAGAGAGAGAGTGATTCTTCAGTGTTCCTGCAGACAGATGTGTGTGACACAACATGTGAGTGTAAATCACACAGATTAAGAGACGTCTGTCCACAGCTCGTCTGTCATTACAGCCATAATAACCATGAACACACACAACTGACTGCTATACACTCGCTGTTACAGCTGCTACTTTTGCTGCTAACATACTATTAGGATTTCCTCTGCCATTGACTGTGAGGAACAGTTTTTAAATTTAGTTTACTTCTCAGGTCCCTTAAGTCTTTCTGGCACTCTGAGCTGTGTTTTATAACTCACAGCAACAATGAGCTGCAGTTTAACATGAATACGATCTTCTTCTTCTAGACCTGCTCGGCCTGCAGCAGGTAGCAAGAGGCTGAAGTCTGTCCCAGCAATATAAGTTATCTTTGTATTTACATCACGTTCAAATTAATGTCCAAAACAAAAAGTGACTACATTTATAAAATATAATATTTTGGCAAGCAGGACGGTTGACATTTCATCTTAAAGTCTAGTGTTACTTCTTGACTTCCTGTCTGTGGCTCTCAGCTCCGAGCTCATTGGTTCCTGCTGACGACATGAATCTTTAAAAACACCTCACACATATATAGTTTCAGGAGGAAATAGTGCATTTGTTGGGGACTATTTTCAGCGGCGGATGAATCCACATGTGGGTCTCCAGTGAGTATTTGGGGCAGCAGGACGGTGTGTGAATGAACTCCAGTGTGTGTGTTGGTGGTGATGAAGCAACAGCAGTGTTTAATAGTTTTTATTGATCAGGCTGTGAGACACTGGCTGCTGCTCTGATCTGAACATGAAGAGAAAAGTAGAAACTATCAGCAGACGTCTCCTCTACATTAGCATCATTACTAGCGTCATGCTAACAGATTGTCTTTGTTTTGTAAAGCTGCAGGAGTTCAAACAGACTCTTCTTCTTCTTCTTCTTCTTCTTCTTCTTCTTCTTCCAGCAGCTTGAATCAACATCACAAACACTATTCTAAGAAACAATGAATGAACAGGGCTTTTATTTTCTGATCTCACTGAAGTGATGATGATGTAAGTGAGATAATCGCCTCCGAATTGTTGGTTAAACGGCGTTAATGGACTCGCTAAAGTGCCGGCCGCCTCCACACACACACACACACACACACACACAAGCCGCCCATTCACACCGTTTAACAGAGCATCACTGCTGCTGACATTCATAAACTCCCAAATCGTGACTTTGATTTTCTGTATGGACGCCCACGAGCGAGAGACATTACAGAGAGAGAGAGAGAGGGAGGAAAAGGTGATGCAAAGATGTTATGTAACGGCGGTGGATGGTAATTGGGTCTTCAAACCAGTGATTAGCTCGCTGCCTGGCCTGGAGGTTTCTGGGAAATGTAAAATACAGGTCTGGACGTGTGTGTGTGTGTGTGTGTGACAGTTTGCATGCTGCGTTTGTTCTGGAAAATGTAAGACAGTAAGGACACAAACTCAGTGCAGTGTTTGTAAGAGCTTCCAACTTTCTGTCCAATTAAAACAAAAGAAAGGCCGTGCTTAGCGCTGCAAATTTGTCCGATCAGATTCAGAAGAACAAAGGATAATAAAAGGTTGATCGTTTGTGAAACGTCATGCTGCTGCCACTGAACTTTTCACAAAAAAGGATTTAAATCATGTGGCAGATTGTTTTCATTCAAATAAGAGCAGTAGTTCATGAGAAAGTGTTTAAAGATGCTCTGCTTCAGAAACGGGCATCTTTCCACCAAACTCCACTGACTTTTCTTTCAATTTAAGTGAAATCTGTCGACACGTTTTTATACTTTATTGCTAAAAATACAAATTCAGTCAGTTGACACCACTGTCCACATGCTTTGTTGTTTGTAGTAGTTTGTATTGCATTTAGAGCTAAAACAACGAGTTGATGGAAAACTAATTAGCAACAATTTTGATGATACTGTTTCACTCATCTTTTAAAGCAAAAATTAACAGGTTTCAGCTTCTCAAATGTCTTTAAACAAGCTGTTTAAATCTGTCAGCTTGGGCTAATTCTCACTATTTTCTAATATTTGACAAACCAAACAAAGGATAATAAAGGTTGATTGCAATTAACCACCTTTTGTGAAACGTCACGCTGCTCTCATGATCTCATGTTGCAAATTTGGTGAAAAACACAAAACGATCATTAGAGACTTGATTCAGCCCGGGCAGATATGTGCCAACTCTCCAAACTCAGGAACATTATCAACAACTAACTATTACGTTTACGAGGGGCGTTTCTTTGCCCTGAATTCGTCTCCTCAGGCAGAGTTGTCTCCCAGGCTGTACAGCCCTCAATAAGCTCCACCAGTTCAAATCTCAACAAATGATCCAACTTTCTACATAGAATAGAGCTAAAACTTGGGTTTGAAAATTTGTTGACAGAAAATTATTCTCTCATGTAATTTAACTCATTTAAGCAAAAATTCTAAAAATACCAGCTTCTCCAGTGTGAGGATTTGCTGCTTTTCTCTGTTTTATAAGCTAAAAACTGAAGATCTTTGTGTTCTGGGCTGTTGTTTGGACAGAAATGACTATTTTAAGATGTCACCTTGGGCTCTGGGGAACTGCGATGGCAATCTTTCTGACATTTTAAAATTATATTGAAGTAAATTATCAACAAATTGATGAAAATAATCATAAGTTGCAGCCCTAAACTCAACTCAAACTGCACCCTAAATGCCCCTAATTCACGTTCACCTTCCTGGCAGCACAAACCAGCAGCTGCAGACTCGGGCAGGAAAAATCTAAAAAACACCTCCCAAAAATAAAACTTTCTCCTTTAAACAGTCACAGCTTCTCTCCTGCTGTAACTCACTGTGAAGCAACAGCACAGAGAGATTACAGTTTGTGAATGCTGCTGTAAATTCAGTCATTCTGGGCTGCAGTAATGACAACAGAGCTCCTGGTGGGAACCATTAGCTGGTTTAAACGCTGCCTGACTCCAAAACCTCCGACCGCTGCTGCTGAGTCAGCAGGAAGAGTCCAATCAGCAGCGTGTGTGTGTGTGAGGTCATGTTAGAGATGGTAACATAATGTGTGTGTGCTGTGTGTGTAGATGACTCCATGGCTCTGATGTGGCCACACTCATAATGTGTGTGTGTGTCTGACTGAATTGGCAACTCAAGTGTGTCTGCGAGGCGTTCATGGTCCCTCTGTACATGTTTGTAGAGGAACAAAGAGTTGAACTCCTCCGTGTTTTAAGGTGTATTTGTGGTCTGTTTAACCCATGCTCAGGTTAACTGCTGCATCAGTACTGTTGCTCTGGTTACCTGCAGTTTACTATACTTAGGACGGGGGTTGAACTGTTGACCTGAAATATGTTTTAGCCAATCAGACAGAACCGTCAGGTCAGGCAAACCAAAAAAAAGATTGGGAAAAGGGGCCCCCGATGGCCACTCATATTGTTACACAATGACAACTATAAACCCCCTTAAACCTCCTGAGTGGAGCCCCTTCTGTACATCTGTGTCTGTAAAGAATGACGATTGATGAAGCACGATTTACTGAATGCATTTTGAAGGGGTCCTCAGTGAGCTTCTTTGTTTGGGGCCCCCCAGAGTCTAGGATCGCCACTAATCTGAGACCATCCTCACTGACCCTCTGCACCATGAGTATGATATCATGATCCCGACCCTCTAACCCTCTCTCTCCCTCTGTGTCTCTGTCTCAGGTGAGTCTCAGGGCACGGTGAACTTCGTCCTCTCTAAGGAAGGAGGCGATCTCTCTCTGGTGGAGCAGGCAAACGTCTGGCTCTTCCTCCGTTTGGCTAAGACCAATCGCAGCCGAGCCAAAGTCACCATCCGCCTCTTCCAGCAGCGCCGGCTCCCCAATGGACGCCCATCTTTGCCGCAGGACGATGTCCTCCTGGCGGAGAAAACTGTGGACACCCGTCGCAGCGGGTGGCACACCTTCCCGGTGTCGGCGGCGGTGCAGGCGCTGCTGGAGAGCACAGAGGGCACGACGCTGAGCCTCAGGGTGTCCTGCCCGCTCTGCGCTGATGCCGGCGCCACACTCGTCCTGGTCTCCGGTGGCTCGGAGACGTCACAACGCGGTAATCAGCGGGAACAATCCCACCGGCCCTTCCTCATGGCCGTGGTCCGGCAGGAAGATGGCAGCGACTCGCGGCGGCGCAGGAAGCGCGGGCTGGAGTGTGACGGGAAGGTCCGAGTCTGCTGCAAACGCCAGTTCTACGTCAACTTCAAAGACATCGGCTGGAACGACTGGATAATCGCGCCGCCCGGTTACCACGCCAACTACTGCGAGGGGGAGTGCCCCTCCCACGTGGCGAGCATCACCGGGTCTACGTTGTCCTTCCACTCCACCGTCATCAGCCACTACCGCATGAGGGGCTACAGCCCCTTCCAGAACCTGAGGTCGTGCTGCGTGCCCACCCGGCTACGAGCCATGTCCATGCTCTACTACAACGAGGAGCAAAAGATCATCAAGAAGGACATCCAGAACATGATCGTGGAGGAGTGCGGCTGCTCATAAACATAAGAACCTGAACCGGATCGGTCCGGAACGCACTGGACTGGAGGAGAGGAGGAGGACTCCTGAACCCAGAGAGAGAGAGATACAGGGAGGAGAGAAAGATGAACAGGTGACTTTATGATCATCGTCACTTTCATCTACTGCGTTTCATTCTTCAGCCCCCCCACCCCCACCCCTCCGTCACTCGGGGTCGCTCTCTGGGAATAAAAACTCTTCTCCGTCCTGATCCAGCAGAACTCAGAAAGAGTCTCGACGGCACTTTCAGAAAAAAAGAAAAGAAAAAAGATAGAAAAAAAGAATATCTAATATATTTTTGTTACAACCGGAGGGAGTGAGGCTTATTTATGTGGCTGAGACGTTCAAGCACCACTCGACCTGTCAGATCTTGGAGAGACGAGGTGCCTGAAAAACTACTAACAAAAAAATCTCAAAACTATGCAACTTGTTTCACGTATTACGATCTTATTGTATTTTACTTTGTCTTGATTTTTTTTGTTTCCCAACTGTTTACTTTTTTCAAAGTGTACGAGGAAGAAAGAAGAAGACTCTTTTGTATTATTTTTTGGAAGTGTGTGTGTGTGTGTGTGTGTGTGTGTGTGTGTGTCTGTCTGTGTTTGTCCATTCAAGTGTGCATAAATGTAAGTTTCTGTGTGTGTGTGTGTGTGTGTGTGTGTGTGTGTGTGTGTGTGAGATGAGAGATACTTGAAAGAAACAAGTTGGCCCGGCTGCTGGAACCAAACACTTCTTTATGTTACCATGGTTACCATGTTGATGTTATAATTATTATTGTCAGTAAGTATATTAATAATATTATTGTTGTTAATAATATTTTGTTTGGCTGTATTTGTGTTGTTATGTCTGTTTTTTTTAAAGAAACGTTACAAACGTTTTCAGTTTTTGCACTATAGCGACACTCGAGCTCAGATTAGCCAGACTGACCGACGGACCGGAGCTTCCTGTTCAGGGTGAACTCCAGGTTACAGATCTGAAAGCTCACAGGTTCGATCCCCACGATGAGCAAAGGTGTAGTTGATACGTCATCATAAGTCGCTCTGGGTTCAGAGTCAGAAAACACACAAAATGTGTCGCCTGTAGGTTTCTGAAGGATTCGAAGACTGAATTTCGTGTTTCCCGCTCAGTGCCAGAGAGTCCTGCCCTGGGAACCAGATGACTCTGCGAGCTCGTGTTTTATTGGCTCTGGCAGATGCGCCTGGTCCCCCTCCCATTCAGACAGATCTCCGGCCGACCAATCACAACCGTTTATCTAACATGGGGCGGGTTTGATACGATTATACAGAGGAAGGTGGAAACCACAGCAACTGAGACATGAAAGTCTCTAAAATGACTAAACTACACTATTTGTATTTTTCATGTTTTGCTAAAATTTGTTAACTGTTCAATTACATTGTAATGTACATTTCATTTCCAACTTGAAGGTCTAAATGTTGTTTCAAAGCCTTCCCCAAACTGCTGGAAATAAAAATCTGATTAGCAGAAATGCTGCATACCTTTTTATTTTTATTTTTGTTGGCTTCAGAGTATTCAAATTCAACTATAAAAAGTCTAAAAATACTAAAGGCAGCCTATAAAATACCCACTGTGTGTACAGTTTTTAATTGTGACATTTAAACCCACAGTCCCATAGAAATACAGAGGACTCAGTGGATGCAACAGCCCTGCTTAGAATCTGTGGGGAAACAGATAATTAGGGATAAACCTCATGTAGAAAAAAGTACTGATTTTGTATTTCTAGAGAGAAGTTGTTGGTTTCCCCATTCACTTCAATACAGTTGCAGATTTCTGTCAGCTAGTGGTCGTTAGAGGAATTTCAGGTTAAGAAACTTCAGCATTTATGTCTGTATCAAGCTAAATGTTTAAACATGGCACTGATACCAGTATTGATCTGATGACTGAGACCCAGAGCGCTGATGAACTTATAGGCAGCAGAAAAGTAAAAGTCCTGCTGGAAATCAGGAGCTTCCTGTCTGTCCAGTCAGAAGCTACGAGGACTTTTGTTGAAGTGGGGAGTAAAAAGCACTTAGAAGAATAAAAATGTAGATTTGGCTCGTAATTAAAATTCTAAATGGACTTTTCTGGGATAGACTTATCAAGACATGTCTCAACTCCTTTGAGTGGCAGTTTCAGAGGCGGCCATCTTATGTCCTGTCAAAAACAGACTCAGAGAACAAGAACAAACCCCTTAAAACAGCTGTCGTATCTTTGTCTCTGGTGGATGTGTACAGTAAGTTAACTAGCTGACTGATTAGCAATTAGCCAAGAAAATGCAAGTTGTTGTTAGTTTTCATTATTATACACATGAACGAAAAGACATTATCTCTTCAACATCCTTTATTTCTTTGTTAAATCAAGATTTAAGTATCACAGGTTTTAAGGGATTTATTCACAGAGGCTCTATTAATGAATTCATCTTTTCTTTTGTGGATGTTTTTAATCTGTTATGAATGTGACACTTTATTTAAAACATTTCTTAAAGTATCTCTGAAACATTATGCTAGGCCATCTTTGACTGGTGCCAGACACCTTTATAATTAATTAGTGAGTAATTAATGGAGAAGGAGGATTTTGGGACAACCACATAATGTTGACGGTTTGCTTTCTAATAGAATAGAAAATTCAACTAAGGGAGACATGAACTTGCCATTGAAACAACCTTAATCCAAATATTACTGAAACTTAAGTCTTATTTCACAGGTTAAGGGTTTATTACGAGGCTCACGGTCTTATTAGGTCAATTTAAGTCATCTTTTCACATGAATAACAAGGTAAAACCTTCTATGAGCCTCCATGAATAAATCCCTTAAAATCCCCTTGAAGCCGTGGAGAAATAAATGATTCAAGTGTTTTTTTTTACCAGAGACAAAAAGGTTAAGATTGTATTCTTTAATTTTCCCAGAGTTCATACTAAAAGATGAGGATTTCAGAGGATCAGTGTCCAGTTTTAGTTTGCTTTAGAACACCAAAGAGTCCAGTTTGTGCACTTGTTTGTGTGAGAGAGAAAACTGTTGAAGTTACATTTAATGATGCTGAAAAAGAACACAAAAAAAGAAAATACAGAAAAATCAATGTTCACGATTCAGTATCTCTGAAGTCTGTAAAAACGGATAGCTGATGTTTCATTTATGCTTTAGAGTTTTTGTTTCAGAGTAATTTAGTTTTTGGTCATTTTGAAACAAAACTCTTTGAGTCTTGATGTTTTTATTTCTGACTTTAGCGCCCCTTCCTTTTCCTCTCTCCCTGCACATCAAGAACTCCGTTTCCCACAATGCTTTACTCTTTAATTTGATCTCATCATGAACTGAAGAAGACAATCCACAGTCGCCTTGTTCTGTTTTTGGGAGAAAACAAACGTTGTCCGGTCAGATTTGGTCGTTTCTGAGTGTTTCTGTGTTGTGTGTGTTTAGATCAGTATTGTCGGAGTATCGGTCCCCTTTCTGATGAAGTCACACGTGTTCTGTTTTTATTTTGATTTTCTCTTTTTGTTCATGTTGTTTTAGAGGAGAGTGGACCCTCTTCTTCTGGACTTTTTGGGACAAACTCATAGTCCATCCCGTGTGTACATGGACGCATACAAAATGTCAGTGCAGAAAAAAAAAAAAGCCTCAAAAGAAGCAAAAAGTTGAAAAAAAAAAGGAATAAAAGAAGTGGTTGTATTTGTTCAGATTTTGTTCTTTTTTTCAAGACAAAAAATACTGACACTGAACGAAGTGGACAAAGAATAAAAAGTCTATTTTTTATTCTGTATATATGGAAATAAAGATTCCAGTATGTTGCATTGCTTTGTCGTACAAATCAAATGTGCTTGTGGCATTTTCTAATCTAATTTATTTTACCGTATTGTTTTTGTTTCCTGCTTCACCATTAAAGTTTAAAGGATGTACACAAAGGAAATGTGTCTTTGGTCCTTTTTCTGCTTCTCCACTAAAACACCTCACTTCATCTGTTAACTGTCCTGAAGTTCTCTTCACAGAGAGAATCACAGGTTGTTTTGAAGCACTTACAGTCAGTGTCACCAGCTTCCGTCAGGTGGTGAAGCTCCACCCAGGCTTTTGGCTCGGGGTCGTGTTGACATTCATAAACTGACTCGTTAAACTCGCATATTAAAAATGAAATTGCAAAAACTGACGCTGAGCTTTTCCAGCTTCAGAGGACGAGCGTTCAGGGTCGAGGACGAGGCGGCTGGAGCGACTCCAGCCCAACGAGGAGGAGACGCAGCAGGGATTCATTTCCTCACGCCAAGGAGAAAAATACAGGCTCCATTAAAGCTGTGACACGCGAGGCGAGAGGTCAAAAGGTCAGCTGAAGCCCAGCGGTTTCCCTTCTCTGCCCTGTTAAACTTTAAAGCTGCTAAAAGGTGATTGTTTGGTCTAAGCTTCTGAAGTGAAACAGACAAAGGAAAGTTCTTCAGCAAGTGGAAACAACATGAGAGGCAATAATTAATCACATTTAAATGACTTCAGATTTGACATTTTCCTTGAGCTGGCTGTAGAGCTCAACACCTGCAGCAGGTGAGTCACATTTAAGGGACTTTAAAGATCCCATGACAACCAAGAATGTCTTTTCCAGTTACTGTGGATCTGAAGGTGAACTATTCTGCTGTCTTATTGATAAGAAGGTAGAACTGTATATGTGTGGATAGAAGCTATATCAATGTAGCACGTGTCCATTATAGAAATTAATATAAAAAAACAAAAATAACAACATGTCAAATTTATGTTAAAAAGTGTAAATAGCCAGTAATCCAGAGAACAAAGAGGCTGCAGAACCTGCCTGAGAATCCTGCTGTTTCTGACTGTTCTTCAGTATCACAGTGATCCAGTGATTGTCAGTACATTCATGGTCCACTGCAGACAGGAGCTGCTGACAGCTCATCCACTCACTGCTCATGGTGCTAATTTGACAAAATGTAAATAAATATAGGCTTAAAAACACGGGGCACGAGCTGTGAATCCATGGCAACATTATACTTCCTGTTTCCAAAACTTAGAGACTGACAGAAAAAAACATCATGCTAAAATACATCCACGTCATTTGTTTTCTTACAGTATGTGGCTGTGTTTGACACTTAATAAAATACAAGAATATAAAATTAAGATAAGAAGCACAAGGACAAAAATAAGTAGAGAAAGTAAAAAATAAATAATAAGGGATACATAAAACCAAAATAGGAATAGAAGTAAAAAAATAAAAGAAACTACACAAGAGCAGTTAAAAATAAAATTATGAGGAAAAGTGAACCAACTGTTAAGTCAGTCCATATTTTTTAAAAATCCCTGCAGATTTTGCCCAAACAAACCCCAACAAACAGCAGCAAAACATTGTGTGTGTGTGTGTGTGGCGTCTCGTGAGCAGAAGTCGATTTGCACTGATGAGGTAATGGAGTGAGGTTTGTATGTGTGTGCTGTTGTGAGGAAACACGAACAAAACTACTTTTATTTTGAGAAGAAAGTGGTAGAAAGTGTGTGTGTGTGTGTGTGTGTGAGTGTGTGTGTGTGTGTGTGAGTGAGTGAGTGTGTGTGTGTGTGTGTGCGTGCGTCTGGTTTGGGTTATCTGGTCTGGTTTTGGGGAGACTCCATCCTGTCATGAACATGTCTGATGTTCTGATGTCATACAAGGATGCGGCACATGAAAAGTGAAAACACACACAATTTTTTTCAGCTTTCTGTTTACGTGCAAAGACTCACAGAGTAACACACCAACTGCCATGACCAACCAAACTTCACTGAGGATTTCATGGATTTCATTTGACAAGTTTTCTTTGGCTTCATGTCAACAAAGAATCCATGCAAACGCACATACAAACATAGAATCATTTAGTGGGACTAACCAAATGTAGCGTTGTGAAGTAGAGTTATCTTTGGAAGAAAAGCTGTGTGGTTCATCAATACAAAGGATGAACGATCTGCTTCTTTGATTAAAAAGTCAAAGCTACAAGAAGCCTGTGGACATAAAAACTGAAGGAGAGAAGTCAACTGGTGCATTTCACCAACAAACATCCAATCACAGAGCTTCACATTCTTAAAGATTCTTAAGATAAAAAAATGATAATCAATCGGCAGCTTAAATCAGTTCACTTTGTATTCTGGGTCAATTTTAGATGAATTCTGCGATTTTGCCACTGAGTTTTGTTCTAAACTGCAATGATGAAGAGTTTTAATCAGTGCCGCTGACCTTCTTCTTCTTCATATTACTGGTGGTCAAAGCGGGTGGGTATTGTAGTATTTAGAGTGACGTGATGGCTGGAACATATGGACGCTTCATTCAATGCTTACGTGTCGCTGACGTCTCACTTCTGCTGTGAATTTCAGGTATAATGTCGGTGGTTCAACAACAGTAATGTCCTCATCTCCTTCCTGCTCTCCATAGGATGAACCCTTTAGATTTCAGCTCTTTCCTCTGGCGCCACCCTCACGACATTTTAGCTCCACTGCTGGTAAGACTTTAAAAAGAGATAAATCATTAGGATTTAGGTCGTTATATTTCAGATGCATTTATGAACTCTGAAATTAATAAATGAACTTCCTGTCTGTGTGTGCGGCTCTGTGCATGTGTGTCTGCAGTATAAATAGAAGTCCCTCTTAATGACAGGAGGACAGTAAAATGACTTGCAGATGACGCCGTCCCGTCTCGGCAGTGGCACATCAAAACATCAGCGTCTCATTGCTCTTCTGTCTTTGTGAGGACCAGGCTGACAGCTTCAACCCTGCACTGTGAGGAGGACTTTAACGAATCATCAGCTGGGACCTGGGTTTAGGTTCAGGTTGAGGATGGACATGTAACTGTTACGGTTCAAGTTAAGATGCTGGGGAATGCATTATGCAAATACGGGTCCTCACAAGTATAGCAGCAAACAGTGTGTGTAGATCAAAGGCCACAGCAGACCACAGCAGGGTGTTTCCCTGCCAGCAGGACTGCCGTCGTGGTCGACCGCTGTTTGATGCTCCACTGTGTCAGGAGGTGACGTGTTTTTGGAAAGTCAGACTGTGATGTCACAAACAGAGAATCAGTTTGACGTTTGATGATGTCTTTAAGGATTTGCTTGGGTTTTTAAAACTCTAACTTGATGTTATCTGACTGCAGGGTAGCACTGTAACCAGTAACTTATGCCTTTAATGTTAATAACTAGTGCAGCAGCCATTCCAACAGTCATACACACAGACAGACAGGGATTCCTTCCTTTATAGTTAGATGATGCTGCTACAGCGCCACCTATGGGCCAAATGGCACCAAATTTGCCGTGGTCACTCAGGCATCATATCTACACATGTCCACCAAATGTAGTTGCAATAGCACAAAGCGTTCAGGAGATATGACATTTTTGATGGCCAGCTACAGAAAAACTGTATGGAACATCAAAAATCTGAAAAAGTAACTTTTCCCGGATTGGTTCACAGATGTTCTGTACCAAATTTGGTGATGATTGCTCAATATTTGTAGGAGGAGTGGCAAAAAAACAGATTTGGACAAATCTCAAAATGGCGGAAAATCTTGAATTTTGTTTCTGAGACTTATGGTTCAAAAGTTACAGGCCAAAATGTAAAGTTCGTTGTTGTAGTGCCACCATCTGACCAAATTCCCCCAAATTCAACACTGCGCACCCTCTGGTCCTCAGCAGTACATTCGCCAAGTGTGAAGTTGATCGGATGAGCGGTTGTCGGGATAATCGAAGGACAGACAGAGATTCCTTCCTTTAGTTAGATTTGCTGCAGCCGATATAATTTGCATCTCCTATGCATCTCTGAAATCATGAAATGTATCTGCACTCCCAAAAACAATGAAATACGTCTAAATGTCTTGTCAGAACTGTTATACCCTTAAAGTGGCATGAAATTCTCCCACAGTGTGTATAAAAAGTAGTTTACAATTGCAGCTCACTAACTCAAGAGGTAGCTTCTATGATGACAAAAATTAGCAGCATCCAAACTAGTTTTCTTCTCTTTTCTTTAAGTGTGTGATGCAGAATATACTGCTCGCTCGCTCTGATTCTGCACATCCCATAAACAAAATGTTTCTGTTGGATGAGAAACGTCCTGAAGAGCCTCCCGCGATTCTGCAGTAGGTGGAGATCAGATCAGGCTCTGCTAAAGAAAGCACTCTGGCTAATTTAACACGGAAGTTTTTCTTGACAAATTACAGACACGGACAATTTGCACTGGAATAAAATGATTGAAGGCAATTATCACAAATGACTGCATTTCCCTGTGTGATAAAAACAGGCCGGTGAGAGTTAGCTTACAGTACAGAGGGCGTGACAGCAGAGTCATTTCCCCTCCGACGTCCAGGAAACGGGAAGCTGACAGTCCTGCACGGGAAACAACAACTAAAGACCAGATTGTAATACCAGAGTTTCTCTTCAGATGTCGATTTGTTGATGAGATGTTGATGAAAACTTAGATGATAGATCCCTAAAATAAAGTCGGGTCAGTATACAGTCCAAACAGTTCTTCTCCTTGGTGTTGAGGTTATTAAACCTGTGGGGGGGGGGGGAGAAAAAGCCAAACCGGACAGAGGAGGGGAAACTTGTGCCAAAAGAAAAAGAAATCCTGCAGTCTGAAGCAACAAATGTGGACAGAGACAAGAGACAAGGCTGAGTCTCTGCAGGGTTTTCATTCAAAGAAAGAAACTCGGAGAATGTTGGTGTTGTTAATGTTTAAGGATATTTCTGAAAAACTCAACGTTCTTCTATAGAAAAAACATTTTAGGAAAAATGCTTGTTCACTTTCTTTCCGAGAGTGAGATAAGAATCTTGATATCAATGTCGTCTCTGTGGGCTGGAGTCAGGACATAGTTAGCCTAGCTTAGCATAAAGACTGGAAGCAAGGGGGAAACAGTTAGCTTGACTCAAAAGTCAAAAGTTCAAAAAGCTGAACAATTCATGGTTTTAGGGAAAGTTACGTGCATGCTGGAACTATTTCTTGACAAACAGCACGGTATCCATCCGCTCTGCACGCCTGTCTTTTGGTTTTTGTGTCCGTACAGGCACGATGGCACCAAGCGTGGCAACCTCAGTGTGACGACAAGACTTCAGGAAGCTGCAGACAGCCACTGCACCGACTGTTGTTCGACAAGAAATAGTTCCAGACTATGGAGTTAATTTTGTGTCTTTATTATGCAATCAAAAAATGGTTTAGTTTTGCTGCGAATCCAAAAGTTTCGCTTCCGGTTCAGGTGAATTCTGTGGGCGGGACCTATGCTGAAAGACGCAAGACACGTTTCTATTGGCCAGTCTCGATCGGAGTGACAGCTCGGCAACATCCGCAGTCAGTTAACAGAGAGAGTTTTGAACTGATGGAGAAGAAGACCAGAGAAACTCAATACGCATTTCTGTTTCTTTACACAGAACACATAGCTTTTGTTTAAGATCTGTGCTGTTGTAATGGATTAAACTAACACATATTATTGGTGCCTGCTCGTAGCTGCTAGTTAACAGGACTGTTTGTGTTCAACCATCTAACCTGAGTTTCTTATATGTGTGATGTGTTGTATTATTGATGTTACTGCTGGTGACAAAGGCTTCAATACAAAGATAACGTGCGAGTGACAAACTAGTTGAGCTAAGCTACGAGCTACAGGCTGACAACATAATGTGTTAGTTTAATCCATTAAAACAGCACAGATCGTTAAACAAAAGCTTCTACATGCAGCAGCTCAAACAGAACATTGTTTCTTTCACTAAGACCAAGTTATGTGCAAGGACCCCCCCCCAGCACCATCACAATAAACTGTCCAACCTGCACAAACATCAGCCACGTTTAATATGCAGACAATAATCCTACATCCACATCATTCGTGACCGCTGTTTAATTTGATCATCATCATTATAAGAACATATACAGTTCACATATGATACAGTCAGTGTGCGAAATACTCTGACAGTCGGGGGTCAGTAAATATATATATTTATATATATTTTTATATTTTTATATATATATATATGTGTGTGTGTGTGTATGCATGTACACACACACATCAGCCAGTGCGTAATATTACGCACAGCTGGCACAGCGTGGACCCCCGTATTTTGCACACTGGATACAGAAATTGTGTCACCAAAAGGTCCAGGCCGGCTCACTTTGTTTTTCTCCCTGTGAATCTTTTTCCCTGATCCTCGTGGGTCCTTTCACGTCGTCGGGCTGCGGGTCTTGAGCCCTCTGTGCTTTTAAACGGAGGTGGTTATGTGTAAAGAAACAGAAATGCGTATTGAGTTTCTCTGGTCTTCTTCTCCATCAGTTCAAAACTCTCTCTGTTAACTGACTGCGGATGTTGCCGAGCTGTCACTCAGATCGAGACTGGCCAATAGAAACGTGTCTTGCATCTTAGGAGAATTAAATGTGGACTCTTAAACATCAGATCTCTGTCATCTAAAGCTGTTCTAGTAAACGATCTAATATCAGATCATAATATTGATTTATTTTGTCTCACTGAAACCTGGCTGTGTCAAGGTGAATATGTTAGCCTAAATGAATCCACTCCCCCAGTCACATTAATACTCACATTCCTCGAGGCTCAGGCCGAGGAGGTGGAGTTGCAGCCATCTTCGACTCAAGCCTATTAATCAAACCTAAACCTAAATTAAATTATAACTCGTTCGAAAGCCTTGTTCTTAGCCTTTCACACCCAACCTGGAAAACAGTACAGCCAATTCTATTTGTTATAGTATACCGAGCTCCTGGACCGTACTCTGAATTTTTATCTGAATTCTCAGAGTTCTTATCAGGTTTAGTCCTTAAAACAGATAAATAATTATTGTAGGTGATTTTAATATTCATGTGGATGTAGAAAATGATAGCCTTAGTGCTGCGTTTATCTCATTATTAGATTCGATTGGCTTCTGTCAGAGTGTACATAAACCCACTCACTGTTTTAACCACACCCTCGACCTTGTTCTTGTTTATGGCATTGAAATTGAACATCTAATAGTCTTTCCACAGAATTCTTTTTTATCAGACCATTTTTTATTAACTTTTGAATTCCTATTACTGGACTACACGCCATTAGGCAAACATTCCTACACTAGATGTCTATCTGATAGTGCTGTAGCTAAATTTAAGGAAGTGATTCCATCGGCATTAAATTCAGTTCCATGTCTCAATGTAACAGATGACTCCTATGCTAACTTTAGTCCCTCCCAAATTGATCATCTTGTTGATAGTGCTGCAGGCTCACTACGAATAACACTCGACTCTATCGCCCCTCTAAAAAAGAAGATAAAAAAACAGAGGAGGTTAGCTCCATGGTATAACCCGCAAACCCGCAAATTAAAACAAACATCGCGAAAACTTGAAAGGAATTGGCGTTCCACCAATCTGGAAGAATCACGTTTAGCCTGGCAAGATAGTCTTAAAATTTATAGGAAGGCCCTCCGCAATGCCAGAGCAGCTTACTACTCATCATTAATAGAGGAAAATAAGAACAACCCCAGGTTTCTGTTCAGCACTGTAGCCAGGCTGACAGAGAGTCACAGCTCTGTTGAGCCATGTGTTCCTATAGACCTCAGTAGTAA